>JARFJB010000559.1:4570000-4752500 GCA_036346205.1 Vesta saturnalis | reverse complement strand
CGCTATGAAACCTTTAAATTCGATTATCACAAAAACGACTGCTCAAAGCGACATCTACAAAGTGTACCTTTTTTGAAGAAAAAATATCAGGGAATAAGAATTTCTAACTAAAAATTTGATATACCAAGGCAGGAAAAAGTTATGGAGTTTAAATGTAGACAAAGGGCTGCTGGTGGCGCCCTTTTGAAGATACATCAAAACTATGATCAAGTCTGGATTTCTCATTATAAAAAACCTCTAGGTACCAAATTTCATGCAAATCCTATTATTGTTAAGATAGATATTTAAACAGGAATTTAAAAAAATAATAACCTTGACACCCTGTATTTAGAAAACTTTTGGGCTAAAGTCTAGATCCTCATATTTTAGTCTCAGGAATTTGTCCTAGTATTTTGTGCAGACCCTTTATAGGCACCCTGTATATTTCAAGGTAGGTGTGGTAAATAATGTTTCAATCTCTTTGAACTTTCAACTTAAATAGAGTAGCGGAGGAGATTAGATCTCAGATCCCATCAGTAAATAGTTTGATTAACAGTGTAAAAAAAATATTTATTAAGACACCCCTTAGAATTCAGCATTACAAAGAAAAACTTCCAAATACTCCTCTTCCCTGTCAGCCAGTAATAACTAGGTAGAGTACGGCTACAGGCCGCCCTGTTGTACTCGGAAAATTTTAAAGACATTAAACGAATAATTTTGCAATTTGCCGATAAATCTCATTCATTTACGGAAGCAAAAGCTATTCTAAATAAAATAGACTTACCGCAACAATCAGCATTTATAAGCGCCAATTACCACTTTGTGTCCGAAACAATTTTAAAATTAGAGACCGAAGACCTTCGGCTTACAAACTCTGCTGAATTAATAAATAAGTTTAGTAGTTGTAGTAAGTTATAGTCAAGTTCGCGGTCCAGTAGGTAAAGCCATTGAAAAGAAACTCAATCAATTTTTAGAGAAAAATGAAGGGTACCAAGTCCTTGTAAATGTGTCTAAAATTATTTATGGAGAATCAGTAAAATTGGAAATCGAACCAAACATTGTATCTGTGTTGAAAAACGCTCCAATTACGTCTGTTGATGTCGAACGGAGCTTTTCAACTTATAAATATATTTTATCTGATAGGCAATAAGGATTTAATTTAAACAATTTGGAGAAACACCTTATTGTAAGTTGTTATAGGGAGAAAAACGATGAATCAGAATAATATGTATAGGGTGGCGAACTAAGAATGCGAGGTACTGTATCTGGGAAACTATCCATCGTAGAGGCTTGCGCAAAAAAAGTTTCACTAAAACGGCCACTAGAAAAACATGGAAAATATTTTCATGTTTCTGAAATGGCCGCTAGGGGGCGTAACTTCAATCTTGAATCTAAAAAAGTGATGTTTCTGTGAATTCTGCTACATTAACCCAATAAAAAAATAACTGATCTTTGAAGTCGAGGATAATCTGAACTTTTTTTGTTTGGCACTTTTTGAGTATCTATAAAAATAAAGTGGTGGGGGGTATTCAAAGGTTTTCTTAAATCACCCCCCGTATCTTTGAAACGGCTAATCCGATTTTAACAAACTTGGGCACGTTGAAAAGAGCTTTTCTTGGGCTACAAATGTTAAAATAATTGAAGTTTTGTTAGTTTCACATGTCGTCGCTAGAGGGCTTTGTTCGACATTCCGACAGAAACGGTTAATTTTCGCAAAAAAATTAAATCCATTGGTATGACTTTTTTTCATGAACAAGTAGCTAAATGATGCTTAAACAAGCTCGCGAAAACTGCATCTCGATATCTTGTTCCTAACCTAAAATATCGGTCAAAGAAAACTTAATACGAAAATCCCTTAAATTTTTATTCTATATTTTTCTGGAATTGTTTTTATTATGTAAGTTGTGGCCCTAAAAAGGACCGATTTAAGGGAGGAAGGTTTTTTAATGCGCCCATAAATGTTCGAAATGCTGACCACCACTCTGTGCATTGCTGATGCCTCTCATGGGTAGACAAAACTGCAGCTTCAATTTAGGCTCTGAACAGGTTACCTAGAAATTGCGATTTTAAATGTTTGTAAATTTATACACCAGAATAAAATCACCCTTTTTGAAATTACTACGGGCAAGTAAGCAATGCTAAAAGTTATACGAAAGGCCTATTTTTTGTTTGTTTAAATGCATATTCACTATGGATATAGACGAAAAATACAATTAATAGAAGCAGGCAATGGAAACAGATACCTAAACAAAACATACATAATCCTCAAATTGTCAATAGTTGTCAATACTTCCGCGTTACTTTGAGCGATTTTTGTGCTTTCATAATGCGTTTTACGAATAATGAAGCTGTTGGTATGCTTGCGGTTTATTTTGAATGTCTTCAGAATGCCGCAGTAGCTAAAAGAGTTTACGAGGCTCGATATCCAAATCGGCGTCCTTGCGATGTAAGAGTTTTTCCCCGATTAGTGGCAAGCTTAAGAGCCAATAGTAGCTTTCCGCCTACGTGTCAACGGATGGAAGAACACAAGAAAATATTAACCGTGTGCTGGGCTATATTGAAGGAAATCCTCATGTTAGCACAAGAGCATTATCCATTGAGTTGGGCATATCACGGGCATCCGTTCAAAATATTTTGAAGCACCATAGGTAAGTTCTAATGGCCATCAAAATATATAGGTATTCGTTTAAACTTTTTTTAATTACTTTAAGAATGCACCCATATCATGTCGTTTTGCATCATACCTTGAAAGAAGAAGATTTTGATCGAAGGTTAGACTATTGCCATTGGATATTAGGCATGATACGCGAAAATAGAGAATTCTTATTTCAAATTCTTTGGACCGATGAAACCACCTTCAGTAGTGACGGGAGAGTCAATCTGCACAATATGCATTATTGAACTGCGTGAAGTTCAGCGCCAAGGACGTTAGAGTTTAAATGTATGGTGTGGCATACTGGGAGGCAGAATTATTGGGCCATATTTTTTCGAGTAACCCCTAAATGGCAATGTATTTCCTGACTTTTTGGCCAATCAATTTCCGTTGTTGTTGGAAGATGTGCCTCTGGAAACAAGGCAAAAATTGTTTTTACAGTTGGATGGTTCCCCAGCATATTTTGCCATTAATGTGCGAGAGCATATTAATGCAATATTTCAACAGCGGTGGATTGGAAGAGGAAGTCTGTTTCCATGGCCTCCGCGATCGCCAGACTTAACTTGCCTCGATTTTTATTTATGGAGGTGCTTAAAGGACATCATGTGTCGGACTCAACCTACTACTAGAGAAAACATGAAAAACCGGATTCGTAACGCAATACGTAACATACGTAGAGCCGAAATTGAAGCTGCAGTTTTGTCTAGTCATGGGAGGCTTCAGCAATGCATAGAGCGTGATGGTCAGCATTTCGAGCATTTATGGGGGCATTAAAAACCTTCCTCCTGTAAATCGGTCCTTTTTAGGTCCACAACTTACATAATAGAAACAATTCCAGAAAAATATAGTAAATATAGTAAGATAAAAATTTAAGGGATTTTCGTATAAAGTTTTCTTTGGCCTATATTTTAGGTTAGGAACAAGATATCGAGATGCGGTTTTCGCGAGCTTGTTTAGGCGTCATTTAGATACTTGTTCATGAAAAAAGGTCATACCAATGCATTTTTTTTGCGAAAATTAATCGTTTCTGTCGGAATGTCGAACAAAGCCCTCTAGCGACGACATGTGAAACTAAAATTTGTAGCCCAAGAAAAGCTCTTTTTAAAGCGTCCAAGTTTGTTATAATCCGATTAGCCGTTTTGAAGATACAGGGGTTATTTAAGGAAACCTTTGAATACCCCCACCACTTTATTTTTATAGATACGTCAAAAAGTGCCAAACAAAAAAGTTCAGATTATCCTCGACTTCAAAGATCAGTTATTTTTTTATTACGTTAATGTAGCAGAATTCATAGAAACATCACTTTTTTAGATTCAAGATTGCAGTTACGCCCCCTAGCGGTCATTTCAGAAATATGAAAATATTTTCCAGGTTTTTGTATTGGCCGTTTTAGTAATAACTTTTTTTTTGCGCAAGCCTCTACGATGGATAGCTTCCCAGATACAGTACTCGCATTCTTAGGTGGCCTTAACTTAACTTAACCTTCACGCCATTCCCTTGCGGGGTAGGCAAAACAATCCCTGCCTCTTATTTATTTTTCATTCACAATATTTCGCCATGCTTTCCTATCTCTGCATACCTCCCTAGCTTCCGCAAGATTCATACATAGACTCTGACATGCCCTTTTGTTTTTAGAACTCCTTACCTTTCTTTCCTTTATCATAGATTCTACTACATTCAGCCAAGTTTTACGCGGCCTACCAGGCCAGCCTTTCCCTAACCTCACCCACATATATTTGTTTCGTTAATCTTGTGTTATTCATTCTCTCAATGTGACCAAACCAACGTAATGTACAACTTTTATATCTATCCATCATCGTCTTTTCCTCACCACACTCCCTCATTATGCATTCATTTTTATCTTGTCCCTTCTCGTTTTACCACATGCGCTTCTCAGAAATCTCATACCCACAGCATTTATTTTTCTTTCGTGCTTTTTGACATACCCATGTCTCACTTTCATACAGTACTGATGGGACGAATACGCCATTATAGATTGCTCGTTTCGCAGCTAGGCTCATGCTTTCATTTCTCATTATCGTCCACATACTTCCAATCACTTTCCTTCCAGCATTGACCCTTCGTCCAATCTCGCTCTCAATTGTACCATCTGCAGTAAACATTCTACCGAGATATACCAGCTCGTCCACTTGCTCCACGATTTCATCTTGCAGAGTAAATACTCTACTCTCCTTTCCACCTTCCCGATTGAACACCACAATCTTAGTTTTGTTCGCATTTACCTTTAGGTCCATGCTCTCACAGACTGTATCAAACTTCCTCAGAGCGGTTTGCAGCTCATCCGCACTGTCACTTAATAAGACTGTGTCATCTGCATACACCAGGAGTCGTACATTTACGTCACCAATCATTACACCATTTGTATCGTTACATGCTTGTCTAAGACATTTATCCATGTATACATTGAACAACCACGGTGACATCACACAGCCTTGCCGCACTCCTTGCTCAATATTAAAGTATTCACTCACACCTCCTCTCACCCTAACACATGCCCGACTACCGTCGTATACTGCCCTTATTCCATTTATTAGACCTTTATTTACGCCATATTCATTTAATATTTCCCACAGCTTCTCTCTATTCACTCTGTCATATGCTTTCTCCAGATCTACAAACGCACAGTACAACTTCCTTATTACCTTTAAACACTTTTCGATCACCTGCTGGAGAGCAACCATCTGATCGACACATCCTCTCCCTGGCATGAAGCCACCTTGCACATCCCACATCTTAGATTGTGTAGTTCCTCGTACTCTATAAATCAGTATTCTTCCAAATACTTTACCAGGTACGCTGAGCAAGCTTATTCCTCTGTAGTTCTTACTATCACTCTTGTTCCCCTTACCTTTATACAATGGTACAATGATCGCGCTTTTCCAATCACTCGGCACTTTTCCACACATAAGGCATACATTGAATAATTCACGCAATCTTCGTATAAGCTTTGTACCACCATACTTGAGCATTTCACCAGTGATTTCATCTACGCCTGCTCCCTTGCCGTTTTTCAACCTTCCTACCGTTTTCTCTACCTCAATTATTCCAATATCCTTCTCAGTTTCATTCATCATTTCTTTTATATTCTCCTTATTTAACCCTTCAGTCTTACGTTCCTCACTACTGTACAGCTTTCCGAAATACTCTTGCCAGCATTTCCTCACTTCACAATCGTCCCTTACTATTTCGTTTCTATCATTCATCATTCCTGCAGCGTTCTGTTTTGGGCCACGTTTTGTATTTTGACCCATTTCCAGAAGAGTTTTTGTTTCCCTCAAAATCATTCTGCATTTCTCTCCTTCCACAGCCATCACTTCCTCTTTACTTATTCTCACTGCCTCCTTCGCTTCTTTGTTTCTTAATCTGTACACCTCATACAATCGTTTCTTCTCAGTCTCATTTTTGCAGCAATCATTGCCATGTACGCATCTTTTTCTTACTTACTGCCTTTTTACCGACTCATTCCACCAAGCACATTTTTCTGTCTACCTACAATCACTCTTCCACATATTCGCACGGCACAATTGACAACAGAGTTTTTCAAGCTTATCCATGCACTTTCAACGTCAGTGTCTTTTATTTGTTCGTTCCATACTGCTTCATTCACATTCAACTTTTTATTGACAGCATCTGCGTATTTCATTCTCGCACCATTATCCACTAGTTTGTCAACCCTAATTCTGGACGTTCGCACTACGTTTGCTTTCCTTCTCCACACCCACTTTTTCCCTAGACACACTCTCGATACAACCAAAAAGTGGTCCGATCCACACTTCGCTCCGCGCATTACTTTTGTGTCTTTCACCAGGTTTCTAAGCCGTTCATCATACACTATCAAGTCTATCATACTTTTAGATTCACCTCTTTGTCATGTATACATATTCACATTTTTATGTTTAAACCACGTATTGGATACAAACAGGCTTCTCTCAACACAGATGTTCAGCAGGTGTTCACCATTCTCATTGATTCTTTGGTCTCCGAACTTTCCTAGAACGCGTTCAC
Source organism: Vesta saturnalis (assembly GCA_036346205.1). Taxonomy (NCBI): domain Eukaryota; kingdom Metazoa; phylum Arthropoda; class Insecta; order Coleoptera; family Lampyridae; genus Vesta; species Vesta saturnalis. The sequence continues at coordinate 4,745,842 of JARFJB010000559.1, read as the reverse complement.
TATGTTCTCTCTGTACACCCACCCATCCGTTCATATCCCCTAATATAATCACTCTTTCGTTTGGCTTACATACGTTCAACACGTTCTCCACTTCACTCCAGAAGTTCTCACGCTCCTGGTCTCTTTCTCCATTCACCGGTGCAAAGCATGCAATAAGAAAAATTCTTCGAAACTCCACTTTCATTCTAACCCATATTACCCGGGGAGAGACCAATTCGTACTGTTTAACACATCTTTTCGCTCGTTCACTTATGATTAACCCAACTCCTTTTGCGCCATGCACTTCCGTCTCAACTCCTGACCATAGTGCCAGGCTGCCATCCTCCATCTCCACAGCATCCTTTCCTTTGCGCTTTGTCTCCGATACACACAGAATATCAAGGTGTCTTTCATACATTACATTCTAAATTTCAAATTCTGTACCATGCATACCTCTAACATTCCACGTACCGACTCGCCATTCATTCCTTGCACAGTCGTCATCAACGGGGCCTGTCTGTTTCGACCTTGACCGCCCCTTGTAGCCAGGTCGATCCGAGGCAATTGTATTGTTCTTTTGAGTAATACCCTAGCGAGCAGACCGGTTACTAGCCAAATCGTGCCCCGGACGATGTAGCATTCCCTACTAACGGTATCGTCCTACTACCGGACAGTTATGTCTACTGTCACGACATAATAAATAGATATAAATAATAGATCGTATACTTACTGTATGAATCTCACAAATGTACATATACATATACATTTTTTTTTTCTTCTTACCTACCTTTCAATCACACTACGCGTTTCAACCATACTGCTCTATACGCGATTCCTGGTTTCGCACCCCTTTATTTTTTATTCTCTTTTTTTTTGCTTTTCGAGTTATAGTTATTTCAATGTCATTGGCCACCCTGTAGAATGATAAACGACAGCTTTACACGCACTTTTTAGAAGAATATGATGTCTAAGCGACTAATATGCGATTATAAAATTTCAACTATATATATATATATATATATATATATATATATATATATATATATATATATATATATATATATATATATATGGGTTAACTGCACGAGGATAGCCGAGCAATACCGAGCATGCGCAAAATCTGTCATTTAATTACGAATGAAATGACATGAAAACTAATACTAGATTAATTAACAGAAGCTTTTTTGAAGTTATTTTACTGTTTCGTATTAAAATATGTCTCTTTAACTTATATGAGAAAAGAACACCATATTCACAACACTTAAAGTCTTTTAATTATGCAATAAAGTTCCTTAAATCTAATACATAAAATTGTGTTTTGAGACACTTACAACATTTGTCAGCAATAAATTTTTTTACACACTCTTTGTTGTTTTCCGACTGCTCCCGAACTACTCATGAACACATCCTTTGAACTTAGCAACGTTTTAAATTCTTCAATACGATTTTCTTTTTTGAAATACTCGTAAAAGCGCTGAGGTAATACGCTTTTAAACGCCTCCATTTCCAACACTATACGTTCCCCATACTTCGTATTCATTACTGTCACATTAATAACTTTATATTTTTTCGGTATCTCCAGGTCACGTGCATTTTTATAGAGTTTGCAATAGGTGCTTTGGTTTAACCCTGCTAATTTCATGTTTTAGAATTACAAGTTGCTAACTGACTCACGGATGTGCAAAGACAGTTACATGAGTCATTGATTAGGAATGCTTATTTTGCAATTTCCAAGAATTTGACGAAGAACTTGACTGAATTTAAGCAATACACGAACCACTTAACCTTGACCTACTTTCACGAACCGATTCTATGCTTAGATTTCTAATAATTGTAATATGACACCCTGGGATCGATAAGCTTTGACCTTGAACATGTATTTCTTAGAAATGTAATATGATACCCCTCACGAGCTGATTCTATGTTCAGCTTTCTAAAATATAACACCCCATCACAGCAATAAATTTTGACCTTGAAAATGGATTTCTAAGAAACGTAATTTGATACGCCTGCAAGTCAATTATCTCTTTTGACCTTGAACACCTCAGATTTCTGTGAATTGAAAATTTCTATTTTTAAGTTTGACCTTGACGCGCTCCGGAAAGACTTGACCTTCAATACAGATATTCGGCTACTGGGAAGGGGGTCAGGATCATACGATACTACCTCCATTTAGCAAATACAACCACTTAACCTTGACCTACTTATTAGCATGGACACAAAACCACTCATCTTCAAATTTCTACATTTCACCATAACGATTCACAAATTTCCATTTTTAGATTGGACGCGATCCTGAAAGACCATCAAAACAAAAGGGAGGGCGTACGGTGGATTGATCTTGATACTGTGGCGGGTCAGGATTAGCCATACGTACACGATGGATTAACTGACTTAGCCTTGATATGCTAATTTGCCAGAAACTAGCTATCCGTGTACAACGGATTAGCCGGCTTGACATGCACATTTCCTGTACTGCGGCGGCGGTGGCGGCGGTGACGGGTCTGGACCAACCATATGTACACGACGGAACTTGCCGAAAAGGTCAAAATATTGTCGGCAAACATCAAAGGAGTTGGCCCGGGCCAATTGCCACACGTTGCCAAAATATAGTTCACACAATTCTTGAAATCACGTGGCCTTAAAGATATCAATGAACTGACAACAACACTAAATCTGACAACGCCGCATGACCTTGACATGTGGGAACACTGTTTTAGTAATAGTTTTTTTTTGCGCGAGCCTCTACGATGGATAGTTTTCCAGATACAGTACCTCGTATTCTTAGTTGGCCACCCTGTACATATTGTGTTTAATTCTCCAACAGATAGTAAGATTATTTGTCGTTAATATTAAACAAATACATTATTATTTTTATAACTTAATATTTTAAATATCATTAAGAATCTTTTTCACATAATAGAAGTTTTGTTTAATACAGGTTGTTTATTATTTCCTGGTACGCATATTTTGCATATAATGTTGCATATTTTAACAAACTGACTGAATATCTTTTACATATTTGGTGAATACATATGCGCATATATGTTACTTTTTTTGTGCGTATTAATCCGCCCTCTACTTATAACTATATTTCTAATAAAAATGAAACATCGAAATAAAGGGATTACATAGTAGACATACATAGCTACTAAACTGCAATATTAGGTTATTTTTAGCGCTTCCGGTTTTGGCGAAAATAAGTTACCCGGAGTTAGGAATTGCTGCGGGCAACAGTTAGTTTCCTTATACGAGAAAGTGTTGTGCCGAAGTCCATCGGCCAGATGTTTTAAGTTATGTTGACATACGAAATAGTAACATGAATAATTAGTTGGAACTAGCTAAAAAAATGTATGACGTGCATCGGTTTTTTCGCTAGATTACCTGTACTCCAGCATTCGCCGAAATTGCCGTACATGATGTGGGTATACGCAGTGATCATGCCGCTATACAGGGCTTTTTACGATGGGCGTTAATTAGACGTTTCTGGCAAACCAGACAAGGGATCAACCTAAAAATTTGACAGTATACATAAATTAATATGATCTACACACCTAAAATATTTTAGATGATGCGGCGTTGCCGCTTCTACTATAAAGTAGCGACTACTTTGATTTTTCAAATGGAACACCCTGTATATAATATCATATTATGATTTCCTATTACTTTGTCAACAACTTCATGTACTATTTCCCTATACCTATCTATTACCGTTTAAGAGATATAAATTAATTTCAATTTTTTTTTTACAAAACGTACTTTTATAAACGCTGATAATCTTGAACTCTCTGGTACTAAGACGATCAAATTCTAAATGGAGTGGAGTGAGGCGAAGCCTTAACTGAAATCTTCGAAGACAGATGGATTCCTAATAATGGACCTTTTCGTTGGCCTCCTAGAACACCAGATGGCTATCCAATAGATTATTTTGTGTGGGGTTTCATTAAAAATATGGTTTACTCCAACCCGGTAATAACAATAGAAGATATGAAATCGAAAGTTAGAACTGCTTTCAATAGTTTAACTCCAGACTTAATCAGAAGCGCTACACATGAAAATCTTTTGAAGAGATTACATGTTTGTTTAAGTAGAGGTGGAGATGTGTTCGAACATATTCTGAAATACACTGATAATTGAACTTACTAATTCATGAAATTATTTTCAGTTCGTGTGTCAGCGTTAATAACACTATTGTTTGAAGAGAAGTTTCATTTGATGGTTGAAGCGTATTTTAATAATTATTTAGTCATTGTATTATCTGTGACTGATGAAGGAACATCGAACGGAATCTGTTAAATTTCAAAAATAAGTGATGAATACAAGGAAAACACGTCAGTTTCTGTTTGAAACAGTTTATCTCGAAAACGGTTCGAAATCGAAATAGCATTATCTGATTAAAGTCAATCTAAAATTGGATGTATAGCTTAAAAATGTGTAAATATACAGGGTGTTCCATTTTAATAAATTGACTCCTTTTTTCATGTGAACAAAGTATCTGCATTTTTTAAAGACTCTGTATGAGGCAAATAAAAATAATACTCGAAGTGAAGCTCTTCATGGTATCACTCCACTGCATCTCGAATTTGATCGTTTTAGTACCAGAGAGTTCAAGATTATCAGCGTTTACAAAAGTATATGTTTTGTAAAAAAAAAATCGTAATTAATTTATATGTCTTAAACGGTAACAGACCTATCTGTTACCGTTTAAGACATATAAATTAATTACGATTTTTTTTTTACAAAACATATACTTTTGTAAACGCTGATAGGGAAATAGTACATGAAGTTTAGTGGCGAAACTACAAAATTTTTCTGGGGGCCAGGCCCACGGGCTCTTTGGGGAGGGTGCGTATAAAAATTTTGTTGGGGCGTACACACCACTTTTTTATAGATGCATGCGCATGAAAACTACGTCAATCTTGTTTTCACTCTCAATTTTAAACAGTTTTGGTTTTCATCATCATAGTTTGTCATATACCTACTTTAAGTAAAAGACTTTCTTGTTTTCACATTTTATTTAGGAAATATAACATATAAGTATGAATAAAAAAAACTTCAAACTAATTTTAGTTTTCTATCTGTTTTTATAAAAACAGAGAGAACTTGTTCATCTGACAATTTCTGCTTAACTAAAGCATTTTCTATACAGAGAAGTGATAAATTTGAAATTTCAAAATTTCAAGATTTTTATTTTTGAATAAATTTCGTATCACTAAAACTTCAGCTTGAAGTGTTGAGATTTCGATATTGAAGGCCCTCTGATAATTGGCGACGAACTCAAATGCTTGATCCAAATCTAGCTTCATAAAGGAATCAATCGATCTTGCAAGGGGAAGATTTTCAAATCGTTTTTTCATATTGCCAATCACGTTGTCCATGACTTGGTAGTAAATGTTGACTTTCCAGTATTCGGGAGCTGTAGCTCCTGCAGGTATGTCGATCAGAGATGATTTACCCAGGGTTGAGTCAGATAGATATTCATTAAGCCTTTGTGGTTGCTTCCTTTTTTTTGAAATACTTAAAGGCTCCAAACAAATGTCTTGTTCTCCTGAGAATTTTTCTATTTCACTCCACAGGTCCTCAAATTTGTTCCTCTTCTCTTCAAAGCTACTTATAGTGCTATCTATGATATCACTAGCCTGACCTAGTGTGGCATCTTTTCTCTGAAAATATTTACTCAGTACATTTGCGACCATTAACACTGAATTGAAGACGAACAAACAAACGATAAATTGTGGCTTTATCATTGATGCCTGTATTCCAAGTGCTTCTACAGAATTTTTGTCTCGCCCTTGTTCAATTTCCTCATCCAGAGCATTTCGAATTGCTTGGAAATTTTTCAAAAGGGATTTGCAATTTTCATATCGACAACTCCACCTGGTACTGCTAAGACTTCCCATTTCGCCCCCCGACTTTATATACCTAGAGCATCACGGGCGTTTATGAGATGAGAGTGATGACCGGGTTGTGAAAAGTGGACGTATATTGCCTCCAGAGTGTTGAAAAATGCAGCTGCAGTAGACACCTTAGCACAACTGTCGACAATTACCAAGTTCATCCTGTGTGCCAAGCAATGAAAGTAAATGGTTTGTGGATGATCCTCCCTTATTTTGGCTTGCAGTCCTTGGTGTTTCCCAGACATAACACTGGCTCCATCATAAGATTGGCCAATTAATATGGCGTTATTCAACAAACTGCATTTACTTAGATACTTTTTAATAAGTATTTTTAAACTCTCGGCATCTCTAGAAGAAGAACAATCTACGAAACCAAGAAAACGTTCCTCAACTTCCAAGCCTACGGTATATCTGATTGCTACGGACAATTGTTCTTGTTTGTAGCACCTAGCTTCATCAACCATTATCGAAAAAAAAACCACATTGCCGCACTTCTTCTACAATCTGTTCAATAACAAGTTGAGATGCGATGCTTATTATTTCATTTTGTATTTTGGAACTGCAATAACTGATATGTCTGTCTAGATGTATCGAAAAATTCGTGACATATTTTGCCATAAATCACCCAACTCTAGAAAATTTCCTCGGTTAGTAGATGTTGCGTGTTCTCGGTGTCCTCGAAGTGGCAGCCCTTGACGTGTCAAGTATAAAATCATGTCGATTAATTTTATCATATAATTTCGGTTCTGTATTATCATTTCTTCATGTTGTATGGTTAACTTCTTATGAACATCTCCGGCCTTCAAGAAATGCTTGTAGCCTACAAACCTTTGCATACAGTCACTGTGAGCCAAAGAGGTGTCATGTTTTTTAAGCGACTCACTTAGTTTCCTCCAATTACTGAACCCATTAATCGAAAAATTTTCATTTTGATCTCGAATATTTGCAGAATGCCGAAAATGTCTGCATACAAAGCAGAACGCTTTATCTAACTTCACACTATATTCAAGCCACTGATAAGTATCAAAGAATTGAGACGAAAACGATCTCCGTCTATCTCCAAATGAACTTTTTGGAAAAACAACCCTTGGGCCCTTTGGCTGCGAAGGACCACTATCAAGAGTTCCCAGATCTTGATCTTCTGGATCATTTCGTCCTCTTTGATTTGTTTCTTCAGATCTAAAAACATCGGATGTTTTGCTACCTTGTCCTTCTTCAGCGGCTTTATTTACACCTTCTCGTATGCCTCCACCAACATTTTCTATATTTGAAGTTGAAGATTGTGTTAAATCACAAGCTATCTCATTATTTGTTGTTGAGCCACATACTGGAGTAGACGTTTGCCTTGTCTCAGTCTCATCTTTGTCGGGTTGATTTGTGGCAGATTTGAAAAACGATCGTATGTCTTTGAATTTCTTCATGTTCAAACCGCCCACAATCTGCAATCTGCAACGCAAATAAAAACAAATTTATAAACACCGAAGCTAACTGCTCGGACACTGATGGAGAAACAAGTAAAAGGCGTGAAAGAAAGTACAAATCAAAATCCCTTTGCAGTTTTAACTTTAAACTATTATTATTATTATTAGCTGAAATTTGTGATGCAATCTTTCCTTTTTTTTTCACCCATCAAAATTTTAACATCTTGTAATACTCTAAAACAAACATACAAATAAGTAAAATTACCTTAGTTCTTAGTTGTTTGTGGCAGTTGGCCTTGGCAGTGGCTATTTGTTTGCTTTGATGTTTTATTTCACACAGCACTGTGCTGTCAGCACAGAAGACTCAGAACATGGAACACCAAACACAGGTTATATTGGCACTTGGTTCATAATAATAATAATAATAATAATATTACATAAAACATTAAACATAACTATAACAAGTACTAATCCCATGAATTCATCGTGCGTTGCAGCGTTGCTTATATAGGTACCGATGACGCAAGCAACCCTTCTCGAATCTTCTAGAAGTTCGATGACTAATAATTTACGTAAGCTGCTGTCTGCGTCTGCCGAGGCATCGTAATTATGATTCATACATCTAGATTGTTCGGAATAATGAGTCACCATTTCCGGTATGTTACACTATTTTTAAGTTTCAAGTCTCGCTTCCTTTATAAAAAGTTATCTTTTAGAATGTTAATGTAAACTATATGTAAACTAATCTAATCTACTAATCTTTGCGGCGTCTTTATGCTTGCTGGGTTTACTACATCGTGAAAGAGGAACTATACATGCTGTTGTTTATGCATCAACACTCAACGCATATCAGTATCATGAACCAAAACAATTCCAAGAGCAGCACAGTCACAGTCAGCAGTCTACTGCCGCCGCGCCGCTTAGCTAAACAAATATTATTTCACCGATACAACTTATGCTCGAATGACGAATATTCTAATGTCCTTACATAATAAATAATAATTAATAATTGTACTTATCACTATGTCACTATTACTACTCGTTTGTTTATCGCAATGGTTTAAGATTTAACGAATTAAGTTGTTAGATGGAATTTAAGATAAGAATGAAAAATGGGGAAGTGCTCCTTTTTTCTGGGGTGTGTCACGGCTTGCCTGGGGTGCGCCTGGCACACCTTGCACCCCCCCCCCCCTTAGTTTCACCACTGATGAAGTTGTTGACAAAGTAATAGGAAATCATAATATGATATTATATACAGGGTGTTCCATTTGAAAAATCAAATTAGTCGCTACTTTATAGTAGAAGCGGCCCACGCCGCAACATCTAAAATATTTTAGGCGTGTAGATCATATTAATTTATGCATACTGTCAAATTTTCAGGTTGATCCGTTGTCTGGTTTGCTAGAAATTTCTAATTAACGCTCATCGTGAAAAACCCTGTATGTGTATGAGGAAACCCCCTGAAAAAACAGGATAGACAGGGTAACGGCAATCGAACCCATTACCTCCCTGGGGATGCGAACATGGGCTAATATAGAGAAAAAATTGTTCATGGTAAGACAAAATGACGCGAGGAATGTTCAATATTTTTTTTCGGCATCTATGCATCTTTTACATTCTTTTGAATCTTGTATTTTGAGATTATCCCCATAAAAACTGATTAATATTTCCTCATTACAATTAATGTATATTTCAATAAATTTAACAAAGCTGCGCTATTCTTACTTCATATTCTATCAATACGTTTTCATTTTAATCACATTCCTTCATTATATTATTAAATATCTTAAAAATAACGCGATGATGACGACTCTAATGTTTATCTAATCTAAAAATACAAGATTAAATCTGTGTTAGTTTAGTTTAGTGAAAATTAAACATTAGAACGTACGCATACAAGAACTTAAATTAAAAATATCATTGCGCTCACTTCCAATATTGATTCTCTGATAACGATGTAATATTCTCGTACCTCTAAGATGATAGATGTGATCATATTTACAGAGAAGAGCTTACTTATCTAATATTAACGCACAGAGATCCAACAAATAACCGAAAATTAGACGGAAATTACAAGTAACATCTAAATTCAAGTCACGCTTTAAAATCTAATCAGGGCTTTCGGGAACGACACGAGATGGACATTTTTGAAATTGGAAGAAATTAATTTTATTTTTAACAAATGGTAGGAAAAATTAAAAATAATAAAAATATAGAACCGCCCTGAAAATTGCAAATTGCGCGCGCATTTTCAATACGAATGAAACGTATTTTCTTGTGGGAAATTGTCAGTCTGTGTCTGTTCTCGTTTTGCGGTTTCCGAATAATCCAAATTTTATTATTTATTCGTTCACTCGTGTACGGATTATTAGTAAAAAGATATTTTTGTGAAAATTTCAAGTTTCGCTTCCGTTTATAGATTTTTGAGTTTGTGCGCGCATTTTCTCTTCTAAACTTTCTTATAGGAAAAGTTGTGAAACTTACCAGCAAAAGTAAGTGGCTTTTTTATTGCTAACGTTTGGTACTAAAAAAGGCGTTAAAACTAGTACATTATTAAGTATGCAATTTTTCGACTTTCTCGTACGAAATTTTACGATATCCATTTATATTCAAAAACCAGTGGCTTATAGACAAATCTAGCGGAAATTAAACCTAAAACTTTTCTGTACCGCGAGGCAGTTGTGGAAACCTTCCATGTTTTTACTAATAGTTATCACAGTTGCGTTATAAAGTAGATTTAAACACAGATTAACAGATATGTGAATTAAAGCAAATTAGGTGCTTTTAATTATACGCACAACTTATAAACTATACTGGGTGTCCAATAGGGTGGAACGAAAATGGCCAAAATTTTAAGTTTTTTTATTTTTTGTTATTCGGTAGTGCAAAAAAGTTGTCATTCATGTTAATAAAGAAGAAAAAAATATTATCTTCAGGTGCCGCAAAAGGCCTAAAGTTAAAAAAAAAACTGATTTTTAAGACTATTTTTTTATGGCCGAAATTTTAGGATTTTATTTTTTTTGTTATTCGGTTGTCATTTAGGTTAATAAAGAAGATACAAGAATTAGGTTCCTATAACTTAATATCTTAAGGTGCCGCAAAAGACCTAAAATTAAAAAAAAAACTGTTTTTTTAGAAAACAATTGTTTTATATTACTGGTTTTTATTTTTAGAACTTTTATGAAAAGAATCTTGCAAGACGTTGTTAAAAACAATAATCAAGCAACAAAAAATCTAATCAAAATTAGAAAAACAAAGTTAAATGCAACAGTCAGGTAATTTTTAATCCCGAATATAACGCAATTTGACATTTTTAGTTAGTTTTAAGGGGCCTATTAACCCTTTCAACCCTGATTTTTTTTTTGAAACTGTAAAAATTTTTATATGGTATTTTTTTCATCTACTAGAGTCTTAGAATGACGTATATGTTTTTAATTTTTTTTATCACCTTCCATAAGCAAACTAGGAAGTGGTGGCGTTTGCCACCACCAGGGGTATAATGATGCAAACAAACATATTAGTTTTTTCAACCCTTTTATTTAACAAGTAGTAGATTTGACATGATATTTTCTAAAACAATTATTTTTTTTGTTTAGGCATAAAAAAACGTTACATTTTTCACACATAGTTCGAGACCTTCCTTTGCAACCGTCCAAATTATACCGTTTTTCGTGTCCGTCTGTTGGGAGAGGCCAATGTGCGACTTCATCATATCGTATGACAGCTATAGGAGTGGGTTGTTTGGGTCTTTTTGCGGCTGGCGGAAAGTTTTCTGGAGCAGGGGATTCTCTAGGTGAACTATCTCGAGAACTACTGTGAGAATTACTGGGTCTTCCTCTTTTTGGTGTGTATCTTGCAACTTTGAAGAAAGCGAGAGTTTCGGCAATGTTGAATGTAAATTCTAACAAATCCATACTTTTACTGTTAGAAGCATTTTCATTATGTTTCCTATATTCAAGCCATGAGTTGCAGACAGCTGCATTGAAGTAGTGGAAGATCACTCTCAGAGTCCACTTTCTAGATCTGATAAATGTCTTGTATAAAGATACAAGAAAATCATGCTTATCGACTCCACCCATGCTCTGATTATAGAATCGAATGACTGCTGGGCGTTCCACATGTACATAGGTTTTTTGTTTTTTATCCCATCGTTTAACTTCATCTTTGGGGTCAACGTCTACAAAGTTGGATGCCATATTGACAACCTTATTATCGAACCAGAGTACAACAGCTACCTTACCATCATGAGTTACTTTTCAATCTGATGAACCCCTTCCCAGGTTTTTAAATTCCTTTTCTGATTTTAATGTGCAGTTTTCCATGCGATTAGTTCTTATGGTACCAGCCGCTAGTATTCCTTTGTTTAATAATTCCTTTAACAAATCAATCGAAGTAAAGTAATTGTCAAAGTATAATTTATACCCTTGATGTTCTGGTATTCTTTCAGCTAGGTAACGTACTAGGTTTGTTGTAGCACCAAATTCTTCCTTAGAGTGTTCTGAAATAGTAGATGCTCCTTGGTACACAATGGATCTGTATATTATTCCTGACTGACCACATAAATTAAAAATCTTTAAACCCCAGGGATTCGGCTTCCCTCGTATAAAAACTTTGATTGACAATTGTCCCTTAAAAGGTATGATTGTTTCATCCTTCGATTCGAAGTTCCTCGCATCTTTTGTCAAAACTCTTGATAAGTGGTCGCACTTTCCACAGTTTGTCAGACTCATCTTTATCATTGTTTACGTCAGTAATATGCAAGTTATTTCGAAGGGTTTCGAATCTATTTCTATTTATACTGATGTCCTTTATTAGGGGAAACTGCGTCTTAGGTGCTCAATATAACCGTAGTCTAGGATAATTTATTATGCCCATTACCAAATGCAATGCCACAAGACGCCTAATTTCTGATTCATTAGTATTTATAGATTTTCCAGTCTTGAAAACAGAATAAATGTTCGTTTTCTCAGCAAGCTCAGAAAATATGTGTAATGGAAAGTATCGACTGAAGTATTCAAATGGGGTGTCTAGGCCTTCCTCGTCATCACCTGACGTCAATAGTCTTTGAAATGCAGTATTTTGTGGCACAAGATGTCCACTTTTCCAAACTGATTTGTTTCTTTTTGTCAGCCTTCCCTTCTTATCTGCTGTATTTCTATAAAAAATATTGAATTGTATTTCAAAAATTCCAAACAACTAACTTCACATTACATACTTCTTGCACTTTAGATTTGATATAGCTTTATTTGTACGTCTTGAATTACCACTTGCTTCTATTTCGCTATCGCTAATTTTGTTTTCTACATTTTCTTCGTCTTTTTCTTGATTTTCTTCGTCTTCTTCCTCATCCTCTGGAACCCAAAGGTCGCAGTCGCCAATGTCTGCGGAAGTTGTTTCTGCCACAACCTCTTCTATGTCTGAGTTGTTAGCATTTAGGGCACTAGCGGCTTCTGAAAGTGCTTCCAAAGGAACACGGGGTTGTGCACTTCGGTAAAACCGAAAAGTAGGGATCCCATTGTCTCCTACTGCAATATAAAAACATCAGAACCCGCAACAATTAAAAATTATTTCAAAAAAGATTTTTAGATATTAGGTGACATTCACACCTGTTGGTGGCATTTGCGTACAACATTTTATAACCTCTATCTAAATTTTTAGAATTGACAATATGCTTTAAAACCTTAAGAACCTATTCCCTATAGGTCCAACTAAACATAGCACACAGTAAAATCGGCACAGAGTACATATTCGTGACATTACAAATAAAAAATGGGACACCCACCTCCATTCATGGCTGCACACGTTGTCGACATTTACAAAAGTCGTCAGAATAACTGCAATAACCGTAGAACACTGTAAATTCCTTATCTGCAGAACCCTAGAAACTCTATTGCTGCCCTCTGATAGCCGGTAGCATAAATATTATAAGTTGCAAAAAATGAATGCCCTTATGAAACTAGTCTTCCTAATTGCCACCGGTAGGGCCGAAAGGGTTAATAAAGCTAGTTAGTCCGATTTCCTGAGAAGTAGTATTATAAGGGTTAAATAAAAATATAAATTAATTCTATATAATTTATTTATCTTTATTTATTTAAATTTTGGCATACACTTTCTTGATGCAATCTCTCTAGCTACCGTACCACACACATGTTGAGCTGCTTCCATGACTAGCTTAACAGTTCTCTCTACAGCTTGAGTGTGGCATGGGATTCTTGGAAAGTCAATTAATAAGTCCTCTTCACTATTTGGTTGAGCTTTTGAAGTTTTGTTAATAAACTCCTGTAAAGATTCCTGGGAAACATGTTTTACCATATCAGGTTCCGTCAAGTCAATTTCAGTCCATGTTATCATGTCAATGTAGTCTTTTGCGTCGAAATTTATCTTTGGGACATTGAACTTCCTTAAACTACCTGAACTTTCTGTTCTCGCCTTTAAAACCCGGCGTAAGCCTACCTCTCTTATAACTTTTCTTTCATCACAAAGCATAGACAAAAGAACATTTTCTGGGGCAGCAAAATAACCTTTCCTTTGAATAACTGGATCTATAATACTCTTGTACTCATCAACGAGGTAGCGCGAGAGTGAAATAAGCTGAAACAAGTGTTTTGGTCCATAGGTGCACGATGGTTTCAACTTAATGTTGAACCACACTGGTGCATAGACTTTGACAATATATTCGGTTAGAGTCCTGAGATTATTTGTTGGACTCTCAGTTGCGACATAAAATCTGAGGATACGATTAGCTAAGGTAAGCCACCTGGAATGAGCAAGTTTCCCGGGATTTCTTAAAGACAAATCTAAAGAGCAGTTTCCACTTGATACAGCATTACACATATCCATTAAATACTTCTGATCTGTGCTTAAGTCATTTATGTTCTCAAACAAAGGTAAATTATTTTTAATCGGCAAAAAATTTGTTACGGGAAGGTTCGCACAGTTTTCCAGTTGTTTGCCTATCTTACCTTTGAACTCATTAGGTCCCTTTGTTTTTCCATCTAAATAATAAAAAAGGTGTCGTAAGGGTAGTTCATTTCCATGGAACAAACAAATAAACCATTGTAACGATTGTCCAATTTTTTGTTCTATTACAGCAATCACTCCATTCAAAACGCCAGTATTTACATTGGTTCCATCACAACCAATTGCAGTAAATTTCATCATTTGTTCACTACCTTCCTTGTCTTTGAGAAATTGTAATATACTTTCTGCTGTATCTCTTCCAGCACCCGAAGTCGGTGTCACGTGTCCTAAAAAATTAGAATTAGGTTCTTCTATTAAAGTAACATGTTCTTCTGTAATCGTTTTCTTGTAAAACTTGGTTCCTTTCTTTTCCTGGACAATAGTTTGATCCTTTCTCCCATCAAAAAACAAACCTCTATTTTCGGTTATCTCAATAGTGTGATTGTCATTAATTATTTCTGTTCGATTTTTTGATCTGGCTCTTCTGATTTTCATCCTGTCAATTATTTTAGTTTTATCGTCTTCTGTGATGAAACCCAAGTCCTGCAGAGCAGCGCTTGCTATTGCGGCAGCAGCTCTATCTGATATTCCAGTTCTATCACAAATAGAAGCAACTGTGGGTAACTTAATGCGCATTTGAGTTATAACTTTAGGGGTATCTGTTTTTGATGATGAGGGACCTGCTTGTGGCAAGTACGTTTCATCTGGTTGCTTTTTGTCAGTATCTTTAGATGGGTTTTCAAAATCTTCAGATTGCTCTTCAACGCTATCAAAGTCGTCAACAATTATTTCTCTTACATTTACAGTAGTTTGACTACTTTTAATGAATCCCTGTGCTTCTTTACTTTTTCTTGCTTCTTTCTTTATCAGACCATTTGTGGTAGCTCTATCAACACTACTTATAATCATTTTCCTGATTCTAAAACTGGAACTCTCTTTTCTTTCACACAGTTGCATTCATCGAAACTCTTACATTTACATGCAGCAATATCAAATAAGCGTTTAGCACCTATTCTAAAATTGTCAAGGTTTGAATCAAACTTTTCTGTCCCTTTTCTACTTTTAGATTTGAGTAAATTCCTATACTTATCATGGTAAGTTTTAACCATTAACGTAATTGTTCTACTAGAAGTGGTAGGAATATAAGCTTTTGACCACACTCTCATTATTTTAGGAACTAAATGAGACTCATATATTTCGTTGACAGAAGGGTTCTTTCCTGAAACAGCCTTTAGGTTATGTATAATTAAACAATACCACTTCATGACATCTTCATAAGTCGGCAACACTACTTCACATAAATCACAAAATGTTCCAAAAACTGGAACACTCTGACATTAGTCTTGTGTTCACTTGTTTAGACTGGGTCATTTTAACTTACAAGAATAAAACAGCGGACCACAGTGCTAGCACTGCGTAAACCAACTGACGCTCAATCCTGTCACAACATGAAACCCGCGCGCCGGGCGTACTCGGCTGCTCGGCGCTCGCCGGCCGGCCGTCTTTCCTGGACAGTTTCTTTCATAATTACAAATATAAAAATTTTCCACTTATTATAATTATTAATTTTGAATTTTAATAAATGCTTGTGTATGTTCAGCTGACAATAAATATGTAAAAATCATGCAAATCGGACAATTATAACGCAAATTTACTTATATATCAAAATTACGCAAAAAATCAAAAATTTAAACAACTTCAATGCCTTTGCGGCACCTCAAGACTTTATTCAATATGTTTCATATTTTCCCCCCTTCTTTCCTATACCAAGATACAACCTTTCCACAATACCAACAATCGAAATTTTTTCATCGGTTTTTTCGTTCCACCCTAGTGTTCAAAGCGACACGCGACGGAAGGTTGTGGCTTCTCTGTTGATTTTTCATTAAAACCATTTATACAAAAGTTATATGGTTCTAATAAGTGCACAACTTAAAAATATTTTAGCACCTACAGAGTGATTCGTAAAAGTAAGGGGATATCAACTTTTTTATTTTAAATGGAACACTCTGTATATCATTACATTTTTGGATAGCCTAATGCATACGATGTATACATTTGTACCGGGTGGCCAATTCAATTTTTATAATGAAAGTGACCTCGAGAAACGCCTGGAAATTATTTTCAGAATTGTAGGTCCACCTCTAGAGGGCGTATTTGACAGTTAAAATTTTAAAAAGCAAAATTTTTCAAAATTTACTCAATTAAGAGGCATATTAAATATTATAATCAGACTCCTCAGTAAATTCTGCATATTTTTTATTTGACAAGTTTTAGTCTCTCTTCAAATAAGGGGTGGGGGAGAGTGGGAACCTTGTTACGAAAAAACGCCTTTAATTCAGGTTCTGCTTGACCGATTTTAAAAAACTTGATGTTGTTTGAAAGAGCTTTTGTTAAAAAATAGAAAATTTGTAAATTTGAAGCAATCTGATTAATAACATAAATGCTAGAGGGCGCTGTTTAATGTTTTTAATATTGTGTTTTCTGTTTACAATTTTAAATGGAAGCATAAAAATTTAAGTAGGTCTTTAAATAGTAGACTAAATTAGTAATAAAACAGTGAAAACTGCAAGTCGATATCTTTTTCCTATCCTGAGATATCGTAAGAAACAGGTAAATGGCGGGAATTGTTCTTCCAACGTCTAGTAGGCTAGTTCGCGTTAACGGAAATTATTAAATTCAGCCTGGATGAAAAGATCTTACATTGGTCTGCAGTAATTTAAACTGTTATCATACTAATGTTATGCTTGCCGCTAGATTACCTAAATCTAATGCTATCGCTACTAACAATGAGAACAAATTATAAAATAATAATGTGATAAATCTAACAATTAAAACCTTAAATAAATAACTACGTAATTAGTGTCGCCCTAGATGTTCAAAATGTCGTCCATCGCTTTCAATGCATGAAATCAATCGCTGACGGGTGGAGAGAACAGCAGTTTCAATTTCTACCCTTGAAATACTTCGTATTGTCTGTAGTATTCTTTCTATCATGTCAGCTCTTGTGGGTCTATCGGCATAAACGAGATCTTTTATTCGCCCCCACAAATAAAAATCTAAACAAGTTAGGTCTGGAGACCTTGGTGGCCAAATAAATAAACTTCCAAGTCCTTTCCACCTTTCAGGGTATGATTGATCTAAGAAATTCCGAACATCTCTAGAATAATGTGCCGGGCACCCATCATGTTGCAAGAACATGTCACGACGAATGGCCAAGGGTACGTCTTCTAAAAGAAGTGGCAATTCGTTGCTTAAAAAATGTAAATATTTTTCTCAATTAACAGTCTCATTAAAAAAAAGTCCCAATTATTTCTCCACCTAGAATCCCGCACCACACATTTACAGACCAACGACCCTGATGTTGGACCTCCTGCATCCAGTAGTGCATATTATGTCGATTTACACTACCATCACTATGAAAAGTAGCCTCATCTGTCCACATAATTCGTGAAAGTATTTTAGGATCGTCGTATATCATATTTGAGAACTATGGTGTAGGACCATGTGATATGGGTGCAATCTAAAATAGTATATATTATAAAGTAATCAGATCAGTAAGACACATTGAAGTCCTTCGTTGTTAGTAAACGAAAAAGGACTTTAAATGCATTAACTCTCGTAATGTTATTACGAATTTTTTTCGCCCGGCCTCTCATTATTTTTTATTATTGGTACCTTTTTACTTTACTTTTCCTCACTTAATTATCATGTTGTTAGTTAAAAGTTAGTTAAAACTGGACATAAAATGGCGGCAAATACATTAGTCATGTTGTCACAAGTTAACTTTGATGTAATGACATTTTCGGTATGATAAAAATGAGAAACATAACGTCAAACGAAAAAAATTAAAACATTTTTATCATTATAATACCGAATAAAACATGCATTAATAAATAAGTAGTCACCTGTGTTCTCTTAAAATATGTTGGACGGTGGTTCGACATATACCCAAGTCTTTAGCTATAGCTCTGGTGCTTGAATGAGGGTTAACATTTACATAAGTTAAAACATTAATAACATTTTCCTCTGTTCTACCTCTGCGTTGTGTTCGGTACACAGGATGATTCACATTTCCAGTAGTACGCACACGGTGTGCGAGTCGGAGAAAAACTCTTCTGCTGTGATGCCGTCTGTTTGGGTACTGCAGTGCATACACTCTAGCAGCAACGGTTGCATTTCTCATACATTCAAAATAAACTGCCAACATATCAAATGCTTCTTCATTTGTAAGAATCATTTTGCTACGAAAACATAAAGAAAGTCTATTAAATGCAACACGATGAATAATTTTTGACATATGGCTTAAAATCATAGCTTGCTTGTTTTCAACAGGGAATTTATTTTATATCTTACATGGCCCTCTTTGCTAATTTTGTTGTCATCAGTAAATCGTAATTCATATTTTAAACTGTATTTGTTGTTGCTGGGCAAATATCGGTTTTTATTGATATTGTCTGCTTTTGATTTACTAACACATCGCTTGAAAACAAATATAACAATCTTATATAATTAAAAAAATGTTAGATTTATCACATTATTATTTTATAATTTGTTCTCATTGTTAGTAGCGACAGCATTACATTTAGGTAATCTAGCGGCAACCATAACATTAGTATGATAACAGTTTAAATTACTGCAGACTAATGTAAGATCTTTTCATCCAGGCTAAATTTAATAATTTCCGTTAACACGAACTAGCCTACTAGACGTTGGAAGAACAATTCCCGCCATTTACCTGTTTCTTACGATATCTCAGGATAGGAAAAAGATATCGACTTGCAGTTTTCACTGTTTTATTACTAATTTAGTCTACTTTTTAAAGACCTACTTAAATTTTTATGCTTCCATATAAAATTGTAAAGAGAAAACACAATATTAAAAAAAACATTAAACAGCGCCCTCTAGCATTTATGTTATTAATCAGATTGCTTCAATTTACAAATTTTCTATTGTTTAACAAAAGCTCTTTCAAACGACATCAAGTTTATTAAAATCGGTCGAACAGAACCTGAATTAAAGGCGTTTTTTCGTAACAAGGCTCCCACTCTCTCCCATCCCTTATTTGAAGAGATAGACTAAAACTTGTCAAATAAAAAATATGCAGAATTTATCGAGGAATCTGAATTGAGTAAATTTTGTAAAATTTTGTAAAACTGTCAAATACGCCCTCTAGCGGTGGACCTACAATTCTGAAAATAATTTCCAGCCGTTTCTCGAGGCCACTTTTGTTATAAAAAAATTTTTTCCGAACCTGTGCTATAATCCATTCCTGAGATATGGGTGACGGCCGTTGTTAGTTGGCCACCCGGAACATATAAAAAGCAACGTTGCCAAGTTATTTAACAAAAATAATTTTTTTTCCAGAATGTAAGGTTAACAATAAAAAATAATTATTGGTTTAGTTCAGGGATATAATTAAGCTAGGTATAGGCTTTGAAAAGATATAAACGTTTTATTGACATATTGAATAGGGGAGAGAAGGCACCGTGTGAAACTTTAGCATGTTTAACGTACATAAATTCTCTTATTTCAAATGGAACACCCTGTATATTTTGATATGGGCGAATAGTACTCTTAAAGACCTAACTTTTATCTAAATACATGATACCGCTAAAATTTATGGTTTTTAAAATACTTTCATTTTTTTAATTTTTCTATAATTATTTTATAACGTAACGATTTAATAACAATACCAAATTAGTAATAGTAATAATTAATTTTATTAAATATTTTTAAAAATAAATTAAACAATGCAATATTGAAGTAATAAACAAACTATTAACAAGAACAAGAAGTAAGCAAGTCAAACATATGCAAATGTGTACTTAAAAAATTATAAATAAGGTTCAAACAAGCCTCCTCTTTTCTCAATGCAGAGTCAATCGTCTGTAGGAACGTTGTAAATTATGCAACATTTGTTGGGTTATATTACGAAACGCTTGTTGAATTGTTTCCCTCATATTTTCTGCAGTAGTCGGCGATGTTCTATAAACTTCTTTTTTAATATTGCCTCATAAAAAATAGTCCACGATCGGGTGATCTAGCTGGTCACCTGGTAGGCCCATAACGACCTATCTAACTATCAGGAAATTTCTGATTTAAAAACTCCGTCACATCACGAGCCGAATGTGCAGGAGCGCCATCTTCTTGGAACCATATTTCCTCATTAGCGAATGGGATGTTCTCTTCAATCCATGGTAGCACGTTGGTTCGCGATAAATTTAAATAATTTACTGCATTTAAATTGTTTTCCAGAAATAATTAATTTTTATTGCTAACCTTACATTCAGGAAAAAAATACATTTTTGTTAAATAACTTGGCAACGTTGCATTTTATATGTACAAATGTATACATCGTTGAAAAGCTTATTCATTAGGCTATCCAAAAATGTAATAATATACGGGGTGTTCCATTTAAAATAAAAAAGTTGATAAACCCCCCTGCTTTTACGAATCACCCTGTAGGTGCTAAAATATTTTTAAGGTGTGCACGTATTGGAACCATATAACTTTTGTATAAAGGATTTTAATGACAAATCAACAGCGAAGCCACAATCTTCCGTCGCGTGACGCTTTGGACACCCGGCATAAGGTCGTAACAATAATTTAAAAACGAAGTGAATAAAAACATATAATTAGGTGATAATTAGTAATTATAACGTAGATTAGATGTGTAAAAGTAACGCTAATTAGGTGCAGTTGACTTGTTGTGACTCTACCACAGTCATTTTGCTTAAACACACACTATTTGAATTTTATTAATTTTGAAACAAAGCAAGGAAAGAATACGTAATGGTTAGGTAATAAATAAATATCATACATACAGAGTGAGTCAACGAAAAGTTTCATATTCGATTATCTGTCATATAATTGATTTTACCGAAGAAAGCCGCGAATTTAGATTATTGTCACAAAGATTGGACCAATTGTTTTATTATCTGATATGTTATAATCATTAATAAATATTTGTCTTCAGTATGAAATAATTATCAAGTGGAATGAACATAAGGTAACCTACCAAACATTCCTACCTAAACGTTTAACTTTTCAGGATATTGTTATCCTAGGATTACTATTGCTCCAGTATCTAGAATTATGTCGATTAATATTTCCATTTCAAAAGAAAGCACTCTCATCGGAAAAACAGATGTACAGATCATCGTCATCTTCATTGAGTTCATGCCCAAGATGGATTTTGTATGGAGGAAACTTTTGTGATTTTAATATTCGACACACCGATGACTGGGACACTCTAGTATCACGAGATAATTGACGAGTACTTACTCTGGGATTCAGTGGCACATGACCCAATACAGCGATTTGAATGTCTTTATTCCTGGCAGGTTTGTGGGGACGTCTCTTGATATTAGCATGGACTAAAAAATCAATGATATTAGTTACTAAACCAGTTTGGGTGAATTTATTTACCAGTTCTGAAATGTACGTATGACATGTATTTCTTCCTGGATATCTATAATTAAATATTTTAGCAGCAGTAATAGCAAATCGATTGTTCTCATAATGCAGAGAAATAATTTCTATCTTTTCTTGTAAAGTTTAGATCAAACGCTTAGAATTAAATGACACTATTTACTTAAATGCATTAATCGCTGTCAAAGTTTGACATCATTTTCCCAAAGCACGCTGACCGAAGCCGACTGTTATAAGCAATTAAGATTTCGTGAAATATTTATTAGTAAAAAGTTTTGGATGATCATAGAAAGGGCAAATGTCATCGGATTTTAGAAAACAAAAATGTGGCGTATTTCCTATGACAACCGCTTTCCAATGACAAGTGCTATTTAAGATTTTTAAGTAACCCCCCACCCCCCTGAATGATGACAAATGAAAATGTGTCTCCCATAAAACAAAAATCGACCTGTTCCGACGTTTTTCGGTAAAATCAATTATGTAACATATAATTGAATATGAATATCTTTGCTGACTCACCCTATATATATATATACATATATATATATATATATATATATATATATATATATATATATATATATATATATATATATATATATATATATGTCTGTGTGTGTGTGTGTGTGTGTGTGTGTGTGTGCGTGCGTGCGTGCGTGCGTGCGTGCGTGCGTGGTGCGTGCGTGCGTGCGTGCGTGCGTGCGTGTCGTGCGTGTGTGTGTTGTGTGCTTTGTGTTGTGTGTTGTGTGTTTGTGTGTGTGTGTTTGTGTGTTTGTGTGTTGTGTGTTTGTGTTGTGTTTGTGTTTGTGTTTTGTGTTGTGTTGTGTGTTTGTGTGTTGTGTGTTTGTGTGTTTGTGTGTTTGTGTGTTTGTGTGTTTCTGTGTTTGTGTTTGTATGTTTGCGTGTTTGTGTATTTGCGTGTTCTTTTGTTTGTGTGTTTGTCTGTTGATGTGTTTGTGTGTTTGTGTGTTTGTGTGTTTGTGATGTGTGTTTGTGTGTTTTGTGTGTTTGTGTTTGTGTGTTTGTGTGTTTGTGTGTGTTGTGTGTTTGTGTTGTGTTGTGTGTTGTGTGTTTGTGTGTTGTGTGTTTGTGTGTTTGTGTGTTTGTGTGTTTGTGTTGTTGTTGTGTTTGTGTTGTTTGTGTGTTTGTGTGTTTGTGTGTTTGTGTGTTTGTGTGTTGTGTGTTTGCGTGCTGTTGCGTGCGTGCGTGCGTGCGTGCGTGCGTGCGTGCGCGTGTGCGTGCGTGTGTGTGTATTGGTTTACAGGGTTCTGGATGTTGCGACGTTTTTTTCTACATTGTCTTCTCTAGTTAGTTCTTAAAAGAACCATTTCCTCCATCCAGAGCTTCAACGACAAATAATGCCGAGAGGGAAATCATCAAAGAATCCAAAATTCTACGGACCATTAAAAATCCAGAAAAAGGAGTACCACTTCGGCTTACTGCCAGTTTTACTGAATCATCACTACAAGAATAATCGAGATACCTAACAAAGCAGATACAACCGAATACAGCGGAAGGAGAATCCAACATAACGAACGAATTCATCGAGGTACTGAAGGAATAACTGTGGGACTCGGGGACCTTCACTAGTCAGCTTCGATGTAGTCTCCATTTACGAGTATCCCCATCAAAGGATCACTGGAGGTCATAAAAAAAATGTCAAACAACAAATGACGTATTAAGTCTTTTTTTTATTATTGATTTTATATACATTAGCAATCAGAATTAATTACAATAAATTCTATGAACTAATTTTATGACGTATTGTGAAAGACCTGATGAGAGGAGCACCCAACGGTGCGTCCAGTTACCTCAATTTTAAGGCTTGGGGAATGGTGTAATGGTTTTCTTTATTCTGTCAGGTCCCACGCCCACGTTTTAATCGTCTTATCACTGGTTGCTGCGTTAGTTGTGTAATCACGTTATTAGCATGCCCTATTAGTCTAGCATGGTGGCTTGTAGCCTGCTGTCTAATTATGTCCCTCACGTATTGTGTGTTGGAGTCGGCGTGTAGTATACGGTTTGACACGTACCAGAGAGCATTAAATATGCTTCTCAGCGTCTTTGACTGAAATCGTTGCATTATGTGAATATGTGAGTAGCTGGCGCATCCCCATAGTTCACAGCCATGTGTCCATATTGGTCGTATGATGGATTTATAAACAAGTAATTTATTTTCTACTGACTGAATATATGTGGTTTCCACGTTAATCTTTTGTCCGTATGAAGGCCCAAGTATTTAGCTTCGTCTGTTTGCGGTATGTTAACGTTGTTTAAGCTTACAGATGGGCATTGCGATCGTCTTGTTGTAAACGTTATATGAGTGGATTTTGTCTCATTGACCTTAATTTTCCACTTTGTCAACCAGCCCTCTATTGTACTTAGTGCCTCTTGCAAAATGTTTGTTGTAGTTTGTGGATCTTCATGACATGCGAGGATGGCAGTGTCGTCTGCAAATGTTCCCAATGTTTTGGTTGGTGTAGTCGGTATATCTGCAGTGAAAATCAAATATAAGAGTGGACCCAGCACACTTCCTTGGGGAACACCAGCTGTGATTGAGTACAATTGTGAGTTTTCATTTCCAACTTTGGTTTGAAAGTGTCGATTTGTCAGGTAAGATTTCATCAGGAGATAGTATTGGTCTGGAAGAATGTGTTTAATTTTAAACAGTAGTCCATTGTGCCATACACGGTCGAACACTTGTCGAATATCTAGAAATACTGCAGAGCAAAATTTCTTATTATGGAGCGATTGTTAAATAATATTGGTTATTCGGTGGCACTGCTGTATGGTCGAGTGTCCTTTCCGAAATCCAAATTTGTTGATTTGGAATCCATTCCTCTAGCAGATTATTTTCGTTAATTCGTTTTAGTATTAGTTTTTCTAAGAGTTTTGATATGACAGGTAGTAAACTAATTGGGCGGTAAGACTGGGCGTCGTTCGGTGACTTGCCTGGTTTTAAGATTAGGATAACTTGCGAAAATATTAATTGTAAGGCCCAGTATGTTAACCGTAATATTGCATTGAAAAGTGCTAATAAGAATTGTTCCTCTTTTCGTGGTAGTTGTTTGAGTATCAGACCTGTTATTAAATCATAGCCTGGTGCTTTCTTACTATTTAACCATTTGATTTCATTTTGTAGTTCACCAATTGTAAATTTTCTTTATAGGGGATGATAGTTGCAGTGGTGCATCTAGAAGGTTCTCAACATCTTCATCAATTTCGTCAGAGTGAGTAGTGCATACTTCCGCCAGGTGTTGGACAAATAGTTCGACTTCTTCATTATCTGACCTTGCCCAGGAGCCATCATTCTTACGTAATGGTGGGACTTGTTGTTGGGGTCTCTTGAGTCCTTTCGTAGCTTTCCAAATACTATAATCATCTTTGGATAGGTTGGTTACGTAGTTACGAAATGTTTCATTACGTACTTCCAACATGTTCTCCCTAAGTTTATTAGTAAGTTGATTGTATTTGGTTTTACCATTGATATTTTGTGTACGTTGCCAGGTTGCCTTTGCTCTTCCTTTTTCTTTTATTAATTCACTTATTTCTTTTTAAATGTAGTAAGGCTCTGTTTTCTGTTTATTCATTGGTGTTGCGCTCCATGCTGCCTCCTGTATTGTTGTTATTAAGTGATTAACTGCACCTTCTATCTCGTCCGGTGTTTTTAAGCTTATATTAGTATTTATATGTTGATGTACGTGTAGTTTAAATTTATCCCAATCGGTTCGTTTATTGCAGAGTATTGGTTTGGGCTGCTTCTGGATAATTGTAATGCTAATGACAGCTAGTGCAGGGCTATGATCTGAGGATAGGTCGTAAGAAGAAGTGACATCCATATAATTCCTTGATATGCCAGAGGCTATATAAACATCTAATAAATCTGGAATCTTGTTCACATCGGTCGGCCAGTATGTTGGAGTACCAGTTGATAACCGTATGTAATTGTTGTCAGTGACGATTTTTTCCAGTTCTCTACCCCTTGTAGTTATTAATCGAGATCCCCACCTTGTATGTTTGCAGTTGAAGTCGCCACCAATTAGAAATCTCACACCGAAGGTATTGGAGAACAGTATGTTCTTGGTTAATCCATGTCTTGGAGGACAATATACATCGGCTAGAAAGTTACTGATTTCGATAACGGCAGCTTGCAGGAACGGTTCTTCATACTGAACGATTGAGTCGCGTATAATAGTAGCCCTCCACCATGGGCTGTGTTATCTGGGTATACGGTGTCATAGATGCAGTACTAGGGTATTTTTATGAACGTTCTTGCTGTAAGGTGTGTTTCACTTATGAGTAGTACATCAATGTTATTCATTTTAAGGAAAACTTCCACCTCCAATTTTTTTGACTGAATGCCTTTGGCATTCCACAATGCAATGCGTAGGAATTTGAACATTATTTAGGTAATTTAGCAATTACTGCTATAAGCATATTGAGGATCATGCTATTTTGTTGTAGCGATTGGTTGAACGTTCCATTAAACTCAGAAAGGAATTGTGTAAGGGTAAGATCGTTGACTGTTTCTGGCTTATTTGCTGTGATATGGCTACAGGTAGGCATCGGCGTTGTAGCGTAAACATTTGGTGTTGATAGAGGAGGTAAATGTCTTATATCTGGCTTGTGCTGTGCAGGTTGTTTCTTTGGTTGTTGTGTATTTAGGTAGAATTTGTTTTGCAGTTCCTTATAGTTAGCAGGATGTGGTCCGTTGCATGAGGCACACGTTACAGGAGTATCCCTATTCTTGATACACGTTCTTGTGTCATGGTTCCGCCGCACTTGACACACGCATTTGGACGATTGCAATATGATTTGGTGTGGTTGAAGTTTTGGCATCTTGTGCATTACGCTATATTTCTATTTTTCTTAGGTTCAGCAGATACTGCAGTTTATAGATGTCTTTGTCCGGTTCTAAGTCCACGAAGAATAACGGCAGGGCTTTTTAGTTTGTCTGTGTTTGATGTTGGTAATATTTCTAACTTTATGATTTTTTGTTGCTAGTTTTGTTATTTCGTTTGTTGGGATTGTGGGGTGTAGATGTCGTATAACTACTCTGTAAGCCCTCTCCTGCTCGATTTGATATGTGTGAAATATGACATTGGTATCTAGGAAATGGGCGGTCAATTTCCTGTATAAGTCGGAAGTGTGAACATTGATTTTAACGACATTAATTGCCATACATTTGGTAGTATAGTGTTCCCTTTCAACTACGTGCGTAATACTTGCTATCATTCGTTGAAAATTTTCGACTCCTTGAACAAATATTGGCGGTGGTTTTGGTAGTTGAACAGTTTGATCCGTCGTGTTAGTGTTGCCGTTAATGCCTGCTACATCTACTCTCTCTGTTAACGCAGAGAAATGATTTATTTCTGATAAGTTAAATGATTGAATTAGTGTTGGACTATATTTCTGTCTTTTCCTTTTATTACCTGGAACCACTTGCCAAGTGTTATTATCAGCCATGTTTTCATCTTCATCAGTGTTACTTAAAATTTTGTGTTGGTCATCTTCTGTTTGATTATTCTGCGACGATATCGAGTATTTCGCTACAAATATACGGAGAGGATTGCTCTGGTGGGATTGATGGCACTCCATACTGCGTCAATGGTATTCTCCCGTAGCCTGGTGGTGTTGGTTATACGTTATTACTTATAATATATTGTTGTTGATGATAGGAGGGTGTTGATACATATTGGTGTTACTTGATGATCGCAAACTATTCCCATTGCCAATATGGAACATTATTATTTAAGTTAATTACATGCCACAGTATAACTACACCATAATCTAATATTATATATATTTGGAGTTCAGTATTAAATATTAATATTAATTTACTTGTTTACAAGCGGATAATGTTGTTGTGAGCGCGGTGACCGCGAACTATCGGTCAATTGTCTCTTTATCGTTATCGCGCACTCGTATTATTCAAGACCTTGATCAAGCACGTCCTTACTTTGTGAAAGCAAAACGAGTACTATTAAGTCTGGTAAAATATTATCTCAACAATACCTACTCTGTACATGGGGATTAACGATACAAAGAAGCGGAAGGAGAAATGATGGGACCACCAATATCGCCAGTAGTTGGAAAACTTTAAACGTCGGACGAACTAAAGACGATAAAGCTGATAACAAGATCGAAGCGCCTACCAGGGGAAAACGATATCCGGCAAAAACAAATCTCATCAAGACAGCACCTGTGCAAAATGATTCTCCAGGAGTACGAAGAGCAGAAAAACCATCGAAGACAAATAAAGACAAGGTGCAGCTTATAGGCAAGACATGTTTACTATATGTGAGAGGTGTGACGCACGAGATAAGAAAATTCCTGAAGAAACACGACATTGAGACCATATTTATCACCAAGAGGAGGATCGCGCGTTGCTGCGTTCTCAGAATGGGGGAGGGGGCGATATTTAAATTTGTGATACACGTGTCTCATGGTGCTTCCTGCACTCCTTGCTCCTTAAGTGCAATTCTTGTATTCGGATCTGGAATATTATATGTATATATATATATATATATATATATATATATATATATATATACCGGGTTAGGAAAAAGTACCGGAGCGCTTAAATATCTACAAAATCGCGAAAGTTACGATTACAAAATTCGGCATTTTGGGGTTTCGGGGCGCGCGAAATTGGAAAATGATATCGGCACTGTTGCTATATTTCCCAGTTTTGCGATACACGTAGTCGTTTTGTTATCTTAAATAGAATGCTCTATTTATTTTTATTGCAGTCAATTGGGCGTCTCAAACTTAGTAAGATCTCAAATTTTCAAACTTTTAGATCTACTAGTTGCTGAGATATGACGACACCGTATTTTCAGTAAAAAGTACCGGAACGCTTGAATATTTGCAAAACCGCTAAAGTTACGATTACAAAATACGGCATTTGGGGGTTCCTAGGCATGCGCCATTAGAAAATGATATCGTCACTGTTGCCAGATTTTCCAGTTTTGCGCTACACGTAGTCATTTT
Organism: Vesta saturnalis; assembly: GCA_036346205.1. Lineage (NCBI taxonomy): Eukaryota > Metazoa > Arthropoda > Insecta > Coleoptera > Lampyridae > Vesta > Vesta saturnalis. Next base: position 4,717,158 of record JARFJB010000559.1, on the reverse strand, counting down.
GTTTTCTTAAACAGAATGCTCTATTTATTTTTATTGCAATCAATTGGGTGTCTCAAACTTATTAAGATCTCAGTCCTTAGTCTTTTTGTTATCTTAAATGGAAGATCCCAAATTCTCAAAATTCTGTTTATACTATTAGATACTAGTGAGAAATATTATGGGATAGTTACTTACCTTAGAATGAGCATGCATTAAATTTATCGGAGATGCCCGAAAATATGAATACCCTAGGAATAAGTAAGCACTGCTTTAATTGTTTTCAACACTCTAGCAATCGCCATCTTAATTAATTAATTAAGTTATTGTTGTTTTAGTCCATTGGCTTTTAATCTCCTTTTTATCTTAGCATTATTGTTATTATTTAAAGTACAAGGGAAAGTGACCAATCACAAATAAAAAAATAACCTTCATAACTCAAGTCATTGATTTCAATAAAAATAAATGGGACATTCCATTTAAGATAACAAAAAGACTATGTGTAGCGCAAGACTGGGAAATCTGGCCACAATGCCGATATCATTTTCCAATTCCGCATGCCTAGGAACCCCCAACTGCCGAATTTTGTAATCATAGCTTTAACGGTTTTGTAGATATTTAATCGTTTCCGTACTTGTTACTGAAAACGCAGTGTTGCCTTATCTCGGCAACTAGTAGAGATAAAATTTTGCAAATTTGAAATCTTAATAAGTTTGAGGCGCCCAATTGATTGCAATAAAAATAAATAGGGCATTCTATTTAAGAAAACAAAATGACTACGTGTAACGCAAAATTAGGAGATCTGGCAACAGTGCCGATATCATTTCCCAATCCTGCACGCCCCGAAACCCCCAAATGCTGAATTTTGTAATCATAACTTCAGAGATTTTGAAGATATTTAAGCGTTCCGATATTTTTTCCTAACCCTGAATGTATATATATATATATATATATATATATATATATATATATATATATATATATATATATAAAGCGTGAACCAAAAAACGTGTCAAGTGTATATTCTACACATAAATTGAAGACGAAAAGTCAGATAAAATTTTTCTCTAAAATGTATGGTTACAAAGTGATAGGCCCTCATAGTTGAATTTTGAAAATAGTTTTCCGCAAATAACTCGAAAACCTTTAGGAATTTCAAAATACTATTCCTAGTGAAAATTATTTCTTTGTTGAGGAGGATTTTTCTGGTTTGATTGGATTATCTATGAATGGACTGGAAGTATTAGTTTTCACATTGTTCCCGTATACTTTCTATTCCAACTTTTTTGTGTATGATTTTTCAAGGATTTTGGTGAATTTTTTGGGTCCGTTATTCAATTTTCTGCAAATGGCAGATATGCACATAATGTCTGGCAGAGCTTTTGGGAATTCTGCTGAAACTGTTCGTTTATATTCCCAGGCATTTCCAAATCGGCGGATACCGAGTAAAAAGATTTTTGCCAACATTGACCGGCGTCTTCGTGAAACTGGTATATATTATCAATTTATAAAAATTCTATTCATATCGGGTTCTCACAGGTTGTTTGAAGCCATCAAAAATTGACAGTGGCAGGATGCGAACACTAGTTTTAGAACAAAAAGTGTTGGATGCAATTGACGCTGATCCTACAACAAGCTCTCGTCAATTGGCAAGAGAAAATAATTCAAATCAGTCCACGATATGTAGAATTATTAAAACGGAACTCTTGCGACCTTTCCATTATCGAAAGATACAACCTTTGACCATTAATGATTTTCAAGCAAGAGTGAACTTTTTACATTGGTTTCTAGAAAAATTCAATGACAGAAATTATCCACCGATTATTTCACCAGAAACGGAACTTTTAACTTTAACAATCATTACTACGATTATCAAAATCCACGCGTTTTCATTGAAACCAATCAACAAGTGTGAATGTATGGGCTGGTATTATTGGAAATAATTCAATTGGTCCATTCTTCTTTTCACGACGTTTAAATGGTAATTCATACACCAATTTTTTGGATAATGGTTTACCCGTGTTTCATGCACGATGGTACGCCTCCTCATTTTCCACTCACTGCTAGGCGGTCATTGAATCGATCTTTTAATGCAAGTTGGATTGGACGTGGAGGACCGGGTCCTTGGCCTGCACGTTCACCGGATCTAAACCCTATCGATTTGTTTTTCTGAAGCCGTTTAAAAGACATGGTGTATTCGATCCCAATTACAAACGTCCAACATCTCCAACAACGAATTTTTAATTGCTCTAATTTAATAAGAGATGATCCGCAATTATTTTTCAACGTACGTCAGTCAATCATGAAAAGCAGTCAACGGTGAACAATTCGAACATTTAATCAACTAATTTGTTTGTTAATTAATACTTTGTTTAACTTAATAAACCCTTTGACAACTATGACTTTTAGTCCACTGCCCACTCACTAAATTTTGATGCGGTAGGATTTAATTGACCGTGATTGATGAAATTGCAAATAACTCGTAAACCGTTCACTTTATCAACTTCAACCAAGAGTACCAAATTTGCAGAAAATTGAATAACGGGCCCGAAAAAGTCACCAAAAAACCTGAAAAACCACACACAAAAAATTTGGAGTAAAATGAATATGGGAACAATGTGAAAACTAATACTTCCAGTACATTCATAGAAAATCCAATCAAACTAGAAAAATCCTCGTCAGCAAAGAAATAATTTTCACTAGGAATAGTATTTTGAAATTCCTAAAGGTTTTCGAGTTATTTGCGAAAAACGATTTTCAAAATTCAACTTTGAGGGCCTGTCACTTTGTAGCCATACATTTTAGAAAGAAATTTTATCTAACTGTTCGTCTTTTGGTTTTTGGTTCACGTTATATATATATATATATATATATATATATATATATATATATATATATATATGTGTATATATATAGTGCGTTCGTACAGTAAAACACTCGGACCCGTCGATTTTTATTTTCAATTTATAATTTTGTATGTAAAAGTGAAATATACAGGGTGTCAAGGAAAAAATATGACGTCATCGACATTTTTTTAAATGTCAACCCCCATTTTTTATTGCAGAATTAGAAAGGACACATCTTTTTAAGTACGACAAGGTACATATGGATGATGTTAATACGGAGTCCCAAACTTGCGTCCGTGGGAGATACCTCCCTTACTTGATGGAATAGGAAAATAAAATTTTAAAATGTAGTAGAAAGAACTGAGGAGCATATTTTAAAATTATTTTAGGTTATGCTGGGTTTTATTTATACAGAGTGAACCAAAAATAGACTTTTTATATGGGACACCCTGTATGTTATTTCAAATTTGGATTCATCTCACTTCGGTCATTTTTTAAATATAAGGTTTGATTATGTTATACAGGGTAGTTGAGAAGATGTAGTCGTTTTGAAGAAAAAATCGTACCGAAATAGATACGATGTATCATTTCTAATAAGAAATATTCAAATACTATTTTTTATAAAATATATTTTGAAACACAGACAATTTTTGGGGGTGAGGCCTAAAATGATTCCACTACTTTAAATTAAATGTTCGAATTGGCCACCGTTAACAATCTGACAATAGCCAAGGCGATTAACAAATGACTTTTGAACGTTGTCGATGACATCTGCGGTAATGTTTCTAATTTCTTGGCGAATTCGTGCTTTTAAATCTTCTAAATTGTCCGGTCGCATTGCTCATACTCTTTAAGTACCCCCACAAGAAGTAATTTAGACGAATTAAATCTGGCGATCTGGCTGGCCACTCAATTGTCCCTTTGCTACCTATCCAACAATTTGGAAAAACTTCATCCAAATAAGCGCGAACAGGTAAAGCATAGGGTAGCGGTGCTCCATCTTGTTGAAAAAGAGGTCATTTTGAAGAAAGTCTAAATATCTGGCACTAGTGAGAGTATCCTCAAAGAAGTAAGGACCTATAACTCTTCCGTCAACTATGCCGCACTAAACGTTCATGGGTGTGATATTCCGTGAACCAATGAGGATTTTCGGTTGCCCACTGAAGACAATTTTGTCTGTTCACATGGCCGTTTAAGAAAATATTGCTTCGTCGAAAAAATTATTCTTTTTACAAAATTGGCGTTACCATAACATAATTGTTACATTTGTTCACAAAATTCATTCTCCGATCAAAATTATCTTCCGATAGATCGTGAAGTGTGCATATCTTGTTGGGATGAAACTTATCTCTTTTCAACATTTTATGCACACTAGATCGCGCTACACTAATATTATTAGCGGTATTAGAATTATCTTCCACTGCTAACACAATGTTCAACTGATCTTCTTCTCTTATCGACTTTCCACCAGATTTTCTCATATCCCGAACATGTCCAAATTCCCGAAATTTCGCCTCAACTCTGCTTACCATGCTTTGGGTAATGGACGGTCGATCAGGGTGAGCTGCATTAAACAACGCATGTACAGGATTACAATTCTTTCACGTTCGATTACTTTCCTCATATTTCACAAAATAACGGTAGTTACTAGATAAACTCACGATAACAATGCTGCGGCCTATAAAAAAAAACTAAACACAAGTTCCTAACATGCAAATAATTAAAATAATTTTAACAAAATGTACAATTTAACGTTTTTATACATTGACAACGAAATTTTCTCATTTTTAATGTTTACGATAATTTTGATTCAACATTTTCTTATGCAACCATCGTCCATATTTACCCTGTCGGACGTAAAAAGATGTACCCACTCTAATTCTGCAATAAAAAATGGGGGTTGGTATTTAAAAAAAATGTCTATGACGTCATATCTTTTTCTTGACACACCCTGTATATTTCACTTACGTAAAAAATTATATATATATATATATATATATATATATATATATATATATGCGCAAACTGTATAGGTGCAAATTAACATAGAAATAAGTACAGATGTGAATATAGAGCATGTTGTTAGCTAGTTATACTATATTTCATAAATATAAAAGTGTTATCATGGCTAAACGATGTTATTCAGCATTTTGTAGTTTCGGAGTAGTAAAAATATGTATTCCATCTATAAAATACATGTATTCCAATTTTTATGACAATATACTAGTTCAGTACCGTAATATGCTTCCACTCTAAAACAAAATGAGAATTTATTAACATGAATCATAAAAGTGTTTGAGACTAATGAATTCTTATGTATTTTGGAACTATGAATCCATTTCTGCTTGTAGTATTACTGTAAGAATTAGATTAATTTAGTTATAAGTAAATTTATATATGAAAATTTGCATATTAGTCATAATTTGTGTAGAATAAGAAATTTTAAAAGAAATATGTCATGTGGGGTACCTATTGATAGGGAATTTTGCACAGAATGCAAAAATAATTATAGTCTTAAGATCTGTTTACTTATAAGGAAGTAAAAATAATAATTTGTAAATTTGTGAAAACTGATTAACCAATAGAAATTAAGCAATCTTATGTTTGTATTGGCAATTTTGCTAAGGTGATTTGCTTTTGTATCTTATCTTATAAACTTTCCAAAGTGTGAACATGCCACTTGATGTGCACATGATTAAAATTTTAATATCATCCAGGTGGTTCGTAAAATTTTTATGTAATTAAACAAGTGAAATTCACTTTTGCAACTAAAATTAAGGTCAACGTAATTCTAGTTTCGGGTGATATTTTTGTGGCGTTTACTTGAATGTAAATAAAATTATTTCAATTATTGAATTAAAATTAAAATTATTTTAAACAAATTGCTTTTATATTATTATTCAATAGAAATTAAAATTGAAAGTGCAAGTTATAATAATTTTGGATGCCGATAAAAACCTAAAAGTAAATTATTAAATAAATTAAAGTGTTTTTGTGAAGTGACAAAGCAATAAATATTGGTGCAGCACACCTATGCATATTGGTGATGTGTGGAATTTCCACCGATGTAGTAAATATTGGTGCAGCATATCCACAACTTGCTGATGCTGCATAAAAATTCCACCGAGGGAACAAAAGATATTGGAATTCGAATTACATCAGAATTTGAAATTGAGCCAGCTATAAGAAAAGAACATTAACTGTGAGTTTATGAATCTTAATTATTATTTGAGGTTATGTTGCTTTTGGTTAGAGTTTATTTTTGTGTATTGTGTAAAGGATATATTAAATTAATGGAATTGTTAAGTCATGATAATTACACATCTTTTTAAGTCAACGAAATCCACATGCACACAACGTGGTATATATTTTCATCTGACAGGATGTTTGATGAAAAGTAAATTTTATACAATTCTAGAGGTAAATAAATTCACGATTAAATTTTATGATACTAAAGAAACTTACACAAATGTTTAATGTTTTAATTTTTACACTGAACTATATATTGATCCCTATCCTCTTTGAGAAGGTAATCGAGGCAAGTGTTTTTTGTTCTCGCGAGTTTCTTTCCACTTTGTCTGCTCTGGTTGGTTCTTAAAGCAATAGGAAACGCCTTCCAGATATTGGGTAATCTTTGTGAATCATTCCGTGTATTCATGCCGGACGGTTTTTCTTCTATTTCGATGGATTCTCGAAATCTTCGGTGCAGTTTATTTTGGATGTTGCTTATCACCTTGGCGTTATCGAAATTTATTTTGTATACTGTCCCCTACACATGTTGGGCAAGTGAAGAGGCCAAATTTTCCAGTACCGTGTTACGATGTTATTCTATGCATACGTTAATACATCAGTTTGTTTGTCCTGTGTAGCATTTTGCGTATTCTGCACATGGTACTTCATACACTACAAATATTAGATAGTATGCAAGTTCAACTAAAGTTGAAGAAGTTATATAATTTGTTATGAGGAAAATATAGTATACGAATATAAACAGATGGTTTTTATACAACAATACAGATTTTATGGGGTTTGCACAATGATGTTGTATTCATAAAAGCATTGCGCTATGGCAGTAGCATGTTAAAAAGGTCAACACGATACATATTAGTGTGTGAAAGATAAATAAGAAATTTCACATATAAATCAATATAATTAAGCCATTAAACACACAACAGATATTGATTACATGAAGTACAATAATCCTAATGTGTAGAACATGTATAATAATTGGTACAATGCATAAAAACTCTGCGAACTATAAAAAGGGTTATGGTACGAATACGTTATGTTGGTAGATCATAGACGAGGTGTTTAAAAAGTGCTTAAAAAGTTAAAGTGCCTTAGAAACATCTAAGAACATGAACAACACATGTGCAAAATTGTCAAAACCTAAATTGATGATGGAAATTATAGCATGTGAGGTGTCTATTTATGTAGAATTTTGCCCTGAGCTCAAAAATGTATTTAAAAAGTAAATATTTAAATAAGACATTTTTCCTTTGAAACTTGTAAATAAACGTAAAAATTAATTCAACGTTTCGGGAACGTCCTTTGTACCCTTTGTCAAGAATTTATTTTGACAATTACCGAAATTGGAATAAGGTAACTATTTTTAACAAGTATAGAATGTGGAACAAGGTAACTAATTTAAACTTAATCAGGACGAGTGAGTTTGACTTCGGGTAGTTGGTCTAGTACATGATGTAGAAGTGGGGACGTCAGGAATAGTTGCAGCATAAGTTTGAAATTTCTGGAAGATTTGGTGTTGAAATGTCGAATCAACTTGTTTAATGATATTCTTCCAAATTTGTGGCATTCTTGAAGTGTCATCTCGTTTATTGAGGGCGTTTGGTCTTCTTTCAATTTCAACTGCTTCTCTAATAATTCTTTCTTGTAAGGTATATAGAGGTGCAATTAAACGGTTATTGTTGGCGTTAATTTGGTGTCCTGTATCTAAATGATGTGCAGCTAAACACGATGATGGATTGTGCTGTTTAATTGCTAGTTTGTGATCATCGGCTTTCGCATATAATATTCTATTAGTTTGTCCGATATAAGTTCTTCGACAGTTGTTGCACGGTATCTCATACACTCCTGGGTTTTCATTGGGAATTTTGTCTTTTGGGTTTTTTAAAAGTTGGGACAAAGTTGAATGTGGTTTGAATACCGTTTTTGGGAAATTGGCCAAAAACGACTTCAGACCGGTATTCAAACCACATTCAACTTTGTTAGGAGTTTAAATTAAAATAAATTAAAATGAAGCGTCTGGAATATTTATCTTTTTTGGAAAACATCTTGCATTTAAAAGCAAATTTTATAAGCTGTAAACGTTTTAACAGCAATTGCAGCTATCCACCTTAGCAAAAAAGATAAGTATTTTAATTATGAACGTTAGTCATACCTTGCATATTTGACGGTTCTACCCCGTTAAGAGGATGTAATAAGAAACTCATTATAAAATGTCACTTGCATTATTGCTTACTTCACATAATTAGAAAATAAATTAACAACAGTACACTGACAGTGACATCTTCCTTCCTATATAAATTACATAATTCATATTTATGGCCATTTTCTTCTGAATTAAATTTAGAGCTATACGTTATTGTATAATATACAACTTATTAGAAAAAGTTGTTATCGATTGCATCCTTAAAATGGTGGAACATTAGTATTTAATAAGAGATTTTCGTTTAAAATAGATTTAGAAACGAATTTAAATCTAAATGTAATTGTCGTTCTATGCTTTTGTCATCTTCTTTAACGCGTTCAATCGCCAGATGAGTTTTATTACACTAAAAAGTCTTCCTTTTTTTCTACTTTTTACACTTTGTAAGCTCAGGTGCTGTAATTACTAGTTAGAGTAAAAAACACTCTCCTTTTAAAGTTGAAATTAAACTACTAATTAGTTTTCTGTTGGAAAAGTTTTAAAAGCAGCAATAAAGGTAAACTTTTAAACTATTGCACAAACTCATCGTACAAACTCAAAAGTAGTGAACTTCGGTTTATTTTATCAAAAGATTAATGAGCATTCATTTGTTGTCCAAACGAAAATAACAATTTTTGCTTTTAAATATTTAGTTTAATACAAATGGCTATTGTACACTGTGCCCCATTTTGGTTGAAATGGGCTATCTCGTTTGCAAGCAAAGATAAAAAGAGGGTTTTCGCGACCCTGTTCTAACTTTTCGTGAAACGAAAGATGCCACAAACAGAATTGTCATACTCCTATTAGTATTTGAGGTACAGGGTGAAATTCAAAATTTGCACATTTTAGGCACCCCTCGTGACTGCTTTGCATTGTAATTTATCGAAATGGTGAGTTTTCCGTAGAATTTAGTGCCGTACATAGTTTTCCCCACAAAAAGTCAGTTGCTTCGCAATAAACGAAAGTTTTGTTTTTTAAATGGAACACCCTATATATTTTTTATTATACAGAGTGTGTCTACTGCGTCGACGTAGGATTTCTCCGTAACTAGTAAAAATGTCACAACCAATTTTGGTGTGGTAATACACGAGCATTGGATCTACACCATAGAAATATTTAGGTATATACTGGGTGATTGACAAAAATATGCCAACCGAAGCCTCTGTTTTTTCAACGGAACACCCTGTATATTTTACATTTTTGGATTCACTATTATATTTCGAATAAAAGCATAGAAATTTCTATCTGTATCGCTAACTGTTCTGCAGATATCGTCACTTTAGTAACAAAATAGAGTTAACTTTGGAACTTGTTACACGTCCAAACCGCACTAGGCGTCGTGTTTGCTTACTAATGTAACCGGGTTGCCAAGCCAGCTAACAGGGAGATGGGCGTGGTCGAAATAATAAGTAAAATGAATGATTAATACGCTCAAACACCTTACACCGATACTCAAAACAGCTCAGTCCGGGAAAATATGTCTCTAGGCGCCACCATAATCGAAACTTTGCTAAAATAATTGTCTTAAGCTGGATGTTAATTAACCCTACTTGATTGTGGAAAGTAGGATTGTGCTTACTCAGTAAACTCTTATACGAGGGTTCTAAAACAAACACTCGTCCCAAACAATTCAACTCAAACTCAAATATATTTAGTACTACCCAGGTTATTAAAAACTTTTTGAATACACCTCGTATACCAAAACTTCCAAAATAAAATTTATCACTCAATTTCAACTGCATTCACGTAACCAACAGTTATATTTTCTACGTATTAATGAATAAAATATTCTTCATCAATGATCGGTAATTAATTTTTTTAAAATTCCTAACATGAACGATATCTTTTAAATTTAATTTGATTTTTATAATACTTCTGAATCGTATTGACATTCGTAAATATGTGTAAGTTCTCAAAACTCCAACTTTTTGTTATACTTAATGAAATTTCAATTAACAGCTGATCCGTCACATTAGTGTACTGCGCTAATGAAACTAACATGAAAATTTTTGCAATCAACCTGGCAAATATAACCTTTCAGGTTGTTCATTAATCTTAAAAATCCAAAATATGCAAAGTCTACACTTAACTTGTCAAAAACTACTAGGTCACCAATTAAGTAATCGTCACAAATATGTCTCATACCTGGCTAAATAAACAACAAAATAAAAAGATAACGATAAATATATATTGTCCTGCATAAAATAATAAACAAATGACAAAGAAACAAACACAAATATAATTACATATACCACTACAGCGTGGTTGAAAATCAAAACCACACGTCACTGTCAATATAACTTTCTGCAAAAATTCTTACTTCTATACAACCCAAAACAACATAATTCTAGAACGATTATCCTTTCGCTTCTAAACTAATTAATAATTACCCAACATTACGCAAATGAACTAAACAAAAAGGTAATCGTATTTTACTAAATTTTCAATGTACTTAAATATATTCCTTACTTAAAATTGTCCATTTATCCTACGCTTTTCTTTCTTCTTTCTTCCCGTAAATCAATTATTTGTAGTCCATTTGTAATCCTTAAATTGCATGAAGGCACACAACCAGTGCTCCACAATTTCACAAACACTTATTCCTTTCTGTAATCACAAATAGCCCAATAACGTAATAATCTGTACACGTTTGGTTGCCTCTTAAAATTTCTAGCAACCTTTAGGACAATATAGCCCTTCCTTACACAAATAAACTTTTAATGCCACGTAAAATTACCTTAACATTGCCTTAATTTACTACCAAAATTTCATTTACTTAAAGGTGGTCCCATAAATAATTTTTAACTAAATATCGGAACAGGAACACGCGCCGCCCATCAACACTTTAACGTTACAACTGTTATGTTTTTTTCTCTATAAATCTGCTTATGCACTTTTTACTTTCTTGAAAATAAACAAACTAATTTTATCTTCAATCTCAATTTAATTAATTGTTTTATTTATGAATGTCTTATACGATTCATCTCCTTTCGGGTTACGCAGTTGTTTAAACAATGACTGCCTTCAATATTATTCACAAATATAACTCCAACTTAACCCATTCTAAGTCACACTACACCTCGCGCGCGTCTCCCCAACATTCACCACAAGCAACAGCCAAAAACGAAAAAGCTAACTGACTCCCGTCAATCTCTGACTTTCCTATTTATACCTTCAGCCATCCATCTTTAAACATGTCTTCCTTCCGCGCTATATTCTCCAATAGTATTCATTCAAAATTTCATAATCCCGACTGTTACTACCATCTGTACAACCACGCTCATAACTACAATACATCGCCATATTTGTTTTTACTTACAAATTTTACAATCACTTTATGAAGAAGCCATTTCTCGCCATCACATTCATTCAGTAGCCACTCTGGACCATTACACAACTTTCAACTCTTATCTCCCACATGCGCTCGTCCTTCTTCTGCAACATTTGCAAAAATAAGTATCGTCTAAGGTCTCAAATCCCATATACATACACGTATTCTCAAAACAAATTGCACAAGATTACGAAAACTTTCTGAAACTAACACTTAAACACACCAAATCTTTCTCTACATATTTTCTAAAACATTCTACACTTATACATTCACATCTTCTGGCAAAGATTACTCATTTGTCCTCAAACATTCCATTCCTTACGGTGGCAAAACAGTAGCAACACAGTAGCAAACATTATCGTCCCATCGACAAATTTCTTTTCACATTTACATTCATCAGAATCCATTTATTTCAACACCAATGTCTCTATAACATTTAAATACACGTATCTACATACTGAATTATATTTCTCCTAAATTTCCAGTGGCGTATCATACACCCACATACATTATGCATATACACAAAAAAAACAAATTTTTTTTTCGTTCAAACTCAATACACTCGCATTCAAAACACGTAATACACGTCATTATAACATCCTACATACAGGGTGCGTCAACGCAACCTGACAAACTACGATGCGAGCGTTGGCACGACGATTTTGTAAATCTTTTTGTACCATCCACTATTAATAATAGTCTACAAACAAACTAGGAAATTTTTCGAAAACATGTAGAACTATACAGAATGATTAACTTACGCGAAATGTAATTTTTCTCAATTTTTTCAAATGCAACACCCTGTATATTTTTTCAGATTTCAATTCCCCGTGAAAAGTAGATACTAATTGGTAATTGGATTTATAGCCATAAGACGGACCCTCCTTGAGATATCGGCTTTATTTGAAAATATTGGCATACAGAAGAACAAATAAAACAAAATCCATAACAAATAAGAAAATACGAATGGCATATAAATTCTTTAACTGATAGGAAAACTGAATTAATAACTAAACAATAAAATAATTCTCTACACCTAAAAATAAGTTGAACAAGTAAACATAAACGAATAAAACCATAAAATCAAATTAAATGTTCAAAATGCTGACCACGCCTAGCAAAATACTTTGCAATTCGCTAGGTAAACGAAAGATTCACTCGCAACAACATTAGAGGCGAAATGGATTGAAACGCAGCTATAATTCTATTTTTCATATCTTCGCTTGTGGTGAGAGAATGTTGGTAAACTTTTTCTTTAACGTAGCCCCAAAGGAAGAAATCAAGCGGCGTAAGATCCGGTGATCTGGCTGTCCAGTTGTGCACACCACCTCGTCCTATCCACCTCATCGGATAATTTCTACCGAGATATTGCCTAACGTTGATTGCATAGTGTAGAGGGGCGCCATCCAGTTGAAACCACATCATACGAATATTATCTGCCTCGATATTTTCCAAAATCTCGGCTAAATCATTTTCCAAAAACTGTAAATATCTTTCTTCAGTAAGACTCCCATCAAAGAAAATATGACCAACCACATTAAAATTGATTATACCACCCCACACATTAACTGACCATCGATCCTGATGATCAACAACTCTTAAGAGGTGTGGATTAGTATCTGAATAGTGATTATAGTTATTATATATATATATATATATATATATATATATATATATATATATATATATATATATATATATATATATGTATATTGCCATTATTGTGAAAAGTTTCCTCATCTGTAAATAGAATCTTATTAACAAAATTGGGTTCTTCATTGACTTTAGTAGTTACCATTGGCAGAAAGATTCACGATTTTTAAAATCTATTTCACTGAAAGCTTGATGTTGCTCGATATGATAAGGATGTAATTAATTCGATGGATACAGAAAAAAATCCAGAAGTGTGTAATTTTTGTTGTTTCAGTTTTTAAATAATTCTGTTTCAGTACGATGTCGTTTTTATACGAGGGGATGGGCCCCTAGTAATATTCCTAAAATCTGGTTCACGTGTCCGTCCCAAGCAGAAATTTGTATTTGTTTTCTATAATTCATTTATAAATTTTGTGGTGCTCTTCGTATAAGTCCTGAAAATGATGCGCTCTTGAATTTTTAAATTTGCCCCTAGTTCCAAATCGAAATTAATTAATTTTTGGAAACGTGTTGCATTTCATAAGCCTCACTTTATCTATTGCATTTATTAATTTATCAAAAATATGAAAAATGGTCCTAAAATTGACCTATTCAAATTTGAAATGATAAACTGCACTTAAAACTTTTTTTGCTCTATTTACATATACTCATAAGAAACACAACTTATTGGATCATTTCAAAAATTTTAATTCGATTATTACCCCAAATTTTCAACGGGGCGTAAAAATTATACACGTATAGTTTAATATACCTCGACATCAATAAAAGAATTTGGTTTCAATGGAAACGATTATGTGCAGTCAGCAGTCTAAATATAACATCACAATTACGAGTGTTTTTCTGTCTAATATTAATTAACATAATACTGTTGATTTATTATTTAAAAATGAAACTTTATTTACTATTTAAAATGTATATTAGTACAAATTCGTATTTTTATTGTTTACCTTCCATTGTAATTCGTATAATTTAAATTAAATCAATATACATATATAATGCAGTAAAGCATCTTCATTTAGTTTAAAAATTTTCATCATATATATATATATATATATATATATATATATTTAAAATTTAATTTAATAATTAAATAATCGAATATGGGGATAGTTCAGTGATTAGTATTTAGTTTAGTAAATATTAATATAATATGATATTAAATAATTTATAATTATAATTGTGCACCGGACTAGCTCAATCTCATTGTGGGGATAGGGATCAGTATTTAGTGGGAAATTATATTTAAATTTGTATGTAATTATATGAATTACTCTTTAGGAAAAATATCATATATGTACAAGAAATAAATCTGAACAGAATTTATACTTCTAACGCATGCGTTGTAACGTTCCTGGATTAAGTTAATAAATGTCAAAACTGTCAAACAATGATTTGCAGATTTAATGTTTATGTTTAGAATTGAATTTAAAATTTGGAAATAATTTAAAGTTTGTGTCTTTTTCAGGTGTTTACACAAGTATTATTTGAAATTTTACACCAATACATATAATCAATAAATAATAATTGCAGGAAATCTAACACAACAATGAATACAATAAATAGGGCTATAATGAAAAAATGACACATATACTGTTCCAAGTTCAAACTGATGTCTTCCTACAAGTTGTTCCAATTCGATGCAGGCACTTTCCAATTAATTCTTGCTGCTACCATATACCCATTGGCTGCTAACAGGTACTCGGGTTGTAGATCACGCTTGCTTCCGTAACTAGTAACGTTTTCTTTCAAATCGGCTTCACTCTAATCACAAATTTTATCTTGGTAATATTTTATTTAAATATATTATTGCTTACTGAATGGTATCGTTTATAAAATATTTAAAGGTTGTCCAAAATTTATTTTAATTTCACTTTTATTTTAGGTGCCGGTTCAAATGTGAATTATTTAAAAGAATTCGTAACAGAAAATAAAACACCAATGATCAAAAATAATTGCGACTTTAATTTGGTAAAACGTAATCAAATCAACTTCGACAAAACGAAAACTTTAAACGTTCAACAAAATTGTCACACAAATTAAATTGTAATGAATTTTTTTGAAAACGAACAGGTATCGGAGACCGAACTATTTAAATTATTGCCGGTATAAAAACAATTGCTCTAGAATATTCTTCTCTCCGTCAGTTATAACTTTTTCCCGATAATTAAATTAGGTTAGAAAAACTTACTTGTAACACAAATACACAACACTATTTTAACCCTTTTAAAAAAAACTGAACAAATTATAGAGAGCTCACCACTTCCAGGGCAATTCCTTTTATACCTTTTTGGTTGTCACTAAAACTTTTTTTCTAGCAAATCTACCTTTGTAACTATGTCTCTGATTGGTTGAAAAATTTTACAATTTTAACTAAAATAGAAATTTGGCCATATCTTTCTTATATACTAACGGATTTAAAAACTAACGACAGAAATGAAAACTGTATAAAATTTCGAATAGATAGACATCCAACAAGATATGGATCCTTAAAATAATATGCGAAATGACCTAATCTAATTTACATTTGCTTATAACTACCTAATCTTACAAGCTACACTTAATCTAATTACATATATGTAATCCTGGTAAAATTTGACATAGGAAAACACACATTTAAAATTCGAAATCTTGAATTTAAAGAAATTTTATGTTTATGTAGAAAATTCTAAATTCAACCCCATTTCATGAAATTTTGCGGTGAAATGCATTGTATCCTTTTTAATACTATGAAATACTGAGGAAGACCTCCTATTAATCAATTTAAGAATATAATTCAAGCCTAATATTATTAAAAAAATCATAAATTTGTGAAAAAACCTAGAATTTACAACATAACCAAACTTAATTCTAAAATTGCAAATAACTTACACTTAAAAACGTTTCTGTAACTCAAAATGTTATGCTAGTGGCTTGTAATAATTGTCTTTATTTTTTTTAATGTTCATTTCACCCGCATTGCATAATATAGTGTTGCATTAAAAAGTCACATCGTTTAACACACTTACTTGAATTTTCACTACAAAAATGTATCTAACTGTGAATGTCTTTGTGTTAATATGTTCTATGCATTGCGCTTGCTATTTAAATTGTATCACTAAGTTTGTCACACAATCGCTTCCAAAAATATGTGAGAAATAATCCTAATTAGTCCATATTATAACCCTTTCATGAATTTATCACATTTCCTGCATTCTAAAACTATTTACACAATATCCCTAATATAATTCTAACTTTACAATTTGTGTTTAAACACCTGTAAAATATTCTCATGCCAAAATACTCTTGAAAAATAGACTTTTATGAAATAAAGGAAAATACTAAATTGACTTTACGAAAATAAGTTTATTTAACATTCCTGACATTTTTGTTGGTAGCACAATGCTTTTTATGATGAAATCAAATTGTATAAATATTATTCAGATTATTTTGTCCAAAACAAATCCACTTTAAACCCATCGTGAACCAAATTCTATCAAATTAATGTCTCGCACATGTATCAAACTTGAAATCACCCCTTTTTATAAAGAAATTACTATTTAAACTGTCCGATCCTTGGCTTACTACTTTTTATATTGAACAGTATTGCTATCTTGAAAACCATAGGAATTACAATGTCGGTTAAATGGGACAAAAGTGGCGCATAAAAGGGACCAACAAAATGTTGAAGACAAATCTATAATAACTCTTACTGTTTACGATTTATACAGGAAAAACCAAAATATAAGAATTTTTAATTGTTGTATCTCCTTTATTTTAAAAGATATTAAAAAATTGTATTTACATTTTTTAATTTAAATTATACATGCTATTCTGTAGTGGCGTCAAATTTTTTTACAACGTTTCGTCTGTTTAGGGAAACCATAATTTTTTTTTTAAATACGGACCTGTTTTTTCTTCTACACTAAATTCATTACAATACCACCATACATACACCCCCAAAATTATTTTTTGATTACCCGTCGTTTCGTCACATTTCTATCCATCATCAAAAATTTAATGAACATTTCAGCTGAAGCCGTACCTGTTGTGTTAACTAAAATTTCGGTGGATATGCATTAGCCCCCTTTACTTTATTATTCGTCTATTTGTTAACGCTATTTCTTTTGTACAAAGAAGATTATTTTCAGTAATATGCAGATGAAAAAAGAAATAGATCAATTATTAAATAATGTCCTTACAGATCCATTTCATTGGGTTTACCTACTTTGTTGTAATTGATATTTAAACTAATAAAAGGTAAATAACACAATATTAAAAAAAATGGCATGGAAATAATTATAAGACTAGAAATTCTTTAAAATATTCATTTATGATTTTCAATGTAGGTTTGACTGCTTAATTTTTTTGTTGTTATTAAGAGTGCCGTGAAATTCAAATAGTTGAATAAATGTCAATTACTTTGTCAGTTTCCAGCGTTTTTGAAGTGTTTAGTTAAATTTATTCTTAAATAATAATTATTACATTATGGTTCGTTATTTTGTAGAAGAAAAACGGGATATGTACGATGTTTTTATAAAAAATAATAGAAATGTTGATGTGGCAGTGCAGACATACGCAAATTTGTATCCAAATAGGAATAGTCCCGCAAGAAATACGATTTATGCGGTATCTAAAAATGTAACTGAAACATGTAGTGTGTTTAAATTAAATAGGGCACATCAAAGAAGAGGTACAATAAACGACATAAATGTGTTAGCATTAGTACACGTAAATCCAGAAAATTCGACAAGAAGTATTGCAACACAATGTGGGATATCCAGATCAGGAGTTAAAAAGATATTGAAAAAGTACAAATATCATGATTGTAAATACCAACCAGTCCAGACGTTGCACAGAGATGATCCTGCCCGTAGACGGCGTAGACTGACATTTTGTAACTGGTTTAGACGTAAGTTGAATACCAACAGGTCGTTCCATAAAAATATTCTATGGACAGACGAAAGTACATTCACAAATTGCGGAATATTTAATAGAAAAAATAAGCACTATTGCGCAACAACCAACCCTCATCTTACTCGACAGGTGCGCCCTCAGGTACGATTTTCATTAAATGTGTGGTGTGGCATTATTGGCAACGTTGTAATAGGGCCCAAATTTATAGATGGAAATTTAAATGCCGATAATTACATCAATCTATTACAAGAAGTGTTAGATGAAATCCCATTATTGGTTCGACGACAAATGACATGGTTTATGCAAGATGGTTGTGGGGCACATAATGCTAACAGAGTTCGAAATTACTTAAATCGTCAATTTAGGGGTAAATGGATCGGAACAAGAGGTAACAGAAAGTGGCCACCACGCTCCCCTTGCCTAAATCCAGTCGATTACTTTTTGTGGGGTTATCTAAAAAATAAAATTTATGATAATGAGTTTCAAAGCATCAACGAACTAAGGGCTCAAATTGTCGAAGCTTTCGAGCAAATAGATCCAGATATTATTGCTAGGGCAACAGAGCATATGTGTGAAAGAACGCGACTTTGTGTTGAAAAGGCCGGTGGCCATATTGAACAATTTTTATAAATTTATTTTGTGTATCATTTAATTATGTTAGTTTGTTTCTGTTAATTATTATTAAAAAGTCATACAATAATAATATTAGTTATTTGTTTAATTTTTTGGATTGAATAATTTGTGCATAATAATAACCTTGTTTCTTGTTGATAAGCACTACTGCTTAACAGCGGGTTTTCAATTAACAAACAGGTACGGCTTCAGCTGAAATGTTCATTAAATTTTTCATGATGGATAGAAATGTGACGAAACGACGGGCAATCAAGAAATAATTTTGGGGGTGTATGTATGGTGGTATTGTAATGAATTTAGTGTAGAAGAAAAAACAGGTCCGTATTTAAAAAAAAAATGTTGATGGTTTCCCTAAATAGACGAAACGTTGTAAAAAAATTTTGACGCCACTACAGAATAGCATGTATAATTTAAATTAAAAAATGTAAATACAATGTTTTAATATCTTTTAAAATAAAGGAGATACAACAACAATTAAAAATTCTTATATTTTGGCTTTCCCTGTATAAATCGTAAACAGTAAGAGTTATTATAGATTTGTCTTCAACATTTTGTTGGTCCCTTTTATGCGCAACTTTTGTCCCATTTAACCGACATTGTAATTCCTATGGTTTTCAAGATAGCAATACTGTTCAATATAAAAAGTAGCCACCCTGTATATATATATATATATATATATATATATATATATATATATATATATATGAAACACTGTTGTTTATCCGAGCGTTGTCTCGCGTCTGCTGGTGATGCTTCTGACTCCTGCCAGTACAAAAACGATGTTTCGGCAAAATCTCATTTGCCATTTTCAAGTTTTCTCCTTCTCCAACTGATTTGTTCGGCTCCGTGTTATTCGAATCGAATAACTGCATTTGTCAAACGTTCAATGTTATCATATTGAGTTTGGTATATTTTATTGTGAAAGTAACCTTATAAAAAGAAATCTACAACTGAAAGGTCCGGAGACCTAGGAGGCCATATTATCAGCCCATTACTGCCAATCCATCTATTACCAAAATTGTTTTCCAAAAACGGGCGTATAATTTGCACATTATACCTAGGAGCGGATAAGTTCCCTTCGAAAATGTAAAATTTTATTTCTGATCCTAATATATAGCAGGAAACGTTTAGTCCAAATCGTCCTTGTTGTCTTTGGGGGAATATTTGGTGTTGATTTTCTTGAGACCAGAATCTGCTATTGTGCCTGTTTAAAACACCTAAATTGCTAAAATGTGCCTCGTCTTACCATATGACATTTCTTCACAAGAAGGATACTATGTTTAACATGTTTAAGTACCAATTTCAAAATATTAACCTACGTTCAGTGTCGCCAGGATGTAGATGTTGAACAAGTGAGTTTATAGGTTTCATGGGCAACTATATCATCAAAGTATTAAATAAACATTCATTTTTGAGGGTAATAATGCAAAAGAAGTGGCATACAATATATTTTTTGAAAGCTGAGAGTAAGCTCTATTATATAATAAAAAATATATTAGGTGTTCCATTTAAAAAACAAAACTTTGATTTATTGCAAAAAAACTAACTTTTTGTGGGAAACTTATGCACGCCACTAAATTCTACGTAAAATTCTATATAAAACTCACCTTTAACCATTTCAATAAACTACAAGGCAAAGCAGTTACGAGGGGTGCTTAATATGTGCAAATTTTGAATTTCGCCCTGTATCTCAAATATTAATAGGACTATGACAATTTTGTTTGTGGCATTTTTCGTTTTACGAAAAACGAGAACAGGGTCGCGAAAACCGCATCTTTTTATCTTTGTCCGCAAACAAGATATTCTACAGTTTCAACCAAAATGGGACATAGTGAACATATAAAAACTTCGTTTATTTATCCATTTTTCATCTGTCTAAAAATTTGTATTTGTAATGTGTAAACACCTTGTGAATGAGCAGAGAAATTTAAATTTATTTCAATTTAATATAAGAGGTTTATTACTCTGCAGTACCCTGTATAAATGCTTTTATTAAAATTACATATATATATATATATATATATATATAATAATTAAGTTGCGTGTGCGCGGAAGAAGAGATGCTAACAGAAGCGGGAAATTGAGAGTCGGTGATTGACAGCGTGAGCGAAAACGCTGGACAATCTTAAAAGCACAAGCAAGTGCTACAAGTAATCCGTAAACAATTATTAATAACAGCCAATAAACTGTTACAGTGAACTAAAACGTAAAATATTAAAGTGCGATATTTATATTAGTGAATGCTGTTTTTACTGGAGAAGTTTTTTTTTATGACTTCTCTAATATACAATCTATCCTGTTTATACAGGATAATAAGTTGTGTGGTGCATATAACAGTTAGTGCAAATACCAATTGCAATTGCTAATTGCTCATGGACTTGCAGAGTAGTCTCCATTGAGCAGCTCTATTACAAAATTACAAATGTAATAAGTTGGAATAACAAGAATAATGAGAAAGGTTAACTTAATTTTGAATAACAAGAATAATATGAAAGGTTAACAGTAGTATAGCTATGCCGATTCTAGACTACTGCACAGTGTTACCACGTCTCAAGGTCATGCGGCGTTGCCAGTTTCAACGTCAAAAATGGGGTCAGATTTGCTAAACATAGCTGGTTCGCATCATCGCTAAAAGGTGTTTGAATCATCATTATAGTTAAAAATAGTCTGTTCATGTCCTCACTAAAAGGTGGTCGCGTCATAACTAAAAACAGCCGTTTCGGGTTTATCTAAAAATTATAATGACACCGCCATCATTAAAATAGCTGATGCGAGTCATAATCATTAAAAATAGTGGGTGACCAAACATGTGTGGTTTGAATCTCTGCTAATCAAAAATGTTACAAAAGAAATAACCAGATATGTGTGGTTCGTATATGTGCTACACACACAGATCTCGTTCGCGTTCGCTAAAAGAAAAATAGCTGGTTCTTGTTCTAAAAATAGTCGATTCGCATCTTAACTAAAAATTATAGTGACAGCATCATCAAATGTTTTGTCACCTACTGGTAGGGGCAGTTCTTATATTAGGGGTATCTCCCCAATTTGATATATGTGGTAGATACGCAAATAATCCGACAGGGGGTGTACGTCCAGGGGGGTTTTAAATGCAGTTTATCGTTTCAAATTTGAATAGGTCATTTTTCATATTTTTGATAAATTAATAAATGCAATAGATAAAGCGAGACTTGTAAAATGCAACACGTTTCCAAAAATATTAATTTCGATTTGAAACTAGGGGCAAATTTAAAAATTCAAGAGCGCATCCTTTTTAGGACGAGCACCACAAAATTTACAAATGAATTATAGAAAACAAATACAAATTCCTGCTTGGGATGAACACGTGAACCAGATTTTAGGAATATTACTAGGGGCCCATCCCCTCGCATAAAAACGACATCGTACTGAAACAGAATTATTTAAAAACTGAAACAACAAAAATTACTCACTTCTGGATTTTTTTCTGTATCCATCTAATTAATTGTTTTTTCTGCAAATTCAAGTTAAAAACATAATTTAAGTATGATATTTTGCTTACCCTCTTCTGTTTGATTAAAACCTAAACATTCGGTGTAAGCTGTAATAAAGACGGTAAATTTCAATAAAAAGTGTATACATTTTTTTACCAGCTATTATTTTAATACATGAACGCGAATATATACTAGATATTACAGAACGGATATGCCTGGAATTTACATGAGTATGCGTACGAAAACGTATGTCATAAGTAACTATAAAAGACGTACGTGCTTGTAAATAAAAAGAGTCAAAATAAGACAACAAGGACGTGCTCTAGCTCAGAACTAGGGCGGAGCAGTGGGGAGAGGGATTTATATAAGTCCTAAGAAAGACGTGCTCTTGAATTTTTATATTTGCCCCTAGTTCCAAATCGAAATTAATATTTTTGAAAACGTGATTGCGTTTTACAAGCTCACTTTATCTATTGCATTTATTAATGTATCAAAAATATGAAAAATGATCCTAAAACTGACCTATTCAAATTTGAAACAATAAACTGTACTTAAGAAGCAACTTTTTTGCTCTGCTTACGTACACTCTTAAGATACACAACTTATTGGATCATTTCAAAACTTATACGCGCAGAGTTTAATATACAACCTCGACATTAATGAAAGAATTTATCTTCAAGGGAAACGATTATGTTCAGTCAGCTGTCTAAATATAACATATCACAATTATGAGTGATTTTCTATTTAATATTAATTAACAACACTGTTGATTCATTATTTGAAAATGAAATTTTACTTACTATTTAAAATGTACATTAGTACAACTTTATTTTTTACCTTCCATTGTAATCGGTATAATTTAAATTAAATCAATGTACATATATAATGCAATAAAGCATCTTCATTTAGTTTAAACAATTTTATGTCAATTCAATTCCGTTTAGCATCTTTATTCAATTTTCATTTTCACATATTACACATAGGTAATACTTGTTAAAGTATACGGTATACACCATTTCAGAAATTCTAATAAACCTGAAGTTTTGTGGCTATTATTTTAAAATAAGAAAATTACAATTTTACAAACTAGGGCAAACAATATTACAACAGTTCACAAGAATAAATATCAATTTTTTCTAAAATAAGGTATACTGCAAACTGTAGATTATAAAAAATCAATTTTCTCGAAAACGAGCCAGAATTAGTCAAAATAAATTAAAGAACCCCCAACAGCCCCCATCGTATTATTTACATATATTAAATTGAGTTTAGTTTAAATCGCTTCAGGCGTTGGGTTGTTGGGTTTCGTCTATTAAAAAGTTAACTAATTGGTTGGAACGAGCCGATAATCGAGCTTTATATCTTTGACAGACTTTTATATTTCTTCTTTTAGAGTTAGAACGCACAGGTCACTTGATATCACTTGGTTTGGCACATAACACGGGGCACAGAGTACGTACAACTTTATTTTGAAATCTTTCGATTATGGCCAACTTTGAGATACTAGCGATTCCCCATAGAGAGGGTCCACAAGTCCATAATAGGTTTTAACACTACCTTGTAGATTAGAAGCTTGTGTTCTAAGGACAGTTTGGATCTTCCGACTATCATACAATAGAACTTTCTGAATTGGTGACCAAGCTGTTTGCGTTTGGAGAACATATGGGTTCTCCAAGTGCGACGTCGAGTCCCAAAAATTTTGCAGAATCAGCATGTTTCAGTATTTAACCGTTGAGTGAAACGGGCGGGCAGTTATCGGGGTTCATGGTGAAGGTGACATGCTGCGATTTGCTTTCGTTGGATTTGATTCTCCACACTTTAAGCCATTATTGAACTTTATTTAGGCAGTCTTGCAGATTGCGGGACGCAGTTATAGGATTACTATGGGAGGTTAGGATATCCGTGTCATCGGCGAAAGTTGTGGTTGAAATTAAACTTGTGGTTGGTAAGTCTGCTGTGAATATAAGGTATAAGCCGGGCCCCAACAAACTACCCTGAGGTACACCAGGTAATGGAAGTTTCACCTTGTAAGTAAACATAGAAGGCTCGATCCGTAGATATGTTTTTATTATTTCGTAGAATTGGTACGGTAGATTTTTTAGTTTATAGTACAATCCCTGATGCCATACTTTGTCGAAAGTCTGGGAGAAGACTAATAATTCAGCAGAACAGTATCTGTGGTCTTCGAAGTAGCTATGGGTTGGAGGTACTTATCAATGGATTTGTTCAACCGTTGCATGTAGGTGGCGAAATCCGAACTGATGCTTAGGGATTGGTCGTTGTTAATCTAGAATTGGCTTGATTTGTTTTAATAATAACTTCTCAAAGGTTTTGGAGAGGTTTGGGAGAAGACTAATAGGTCTATAGGAGGTTGTGTCAGTAGGAGTTTTTCCTAGTTTTTACACTATAGTTATATGCGCAATTTTCCAAGTACTTGGGAAATATCTAATTGTATATAAGGGTGATATCTCGAATTGTAATAACAGGAAGTTGTTGGAGGATTTTCCCGGTGATTAGGTCAAATCCAGGAGCCTTATTAGGGTTTGTTTTTGTATTTATTATTTCCCGAACTTCCGAGAGTTTAAATGGTTTTATGAGTGGAGTCATTTGATAATCTATAATTTTGGTATCTTCTTCAGGATTCTGACTGGGAGAAGGTTTGAATACATTCGCTTAGGGTTCGGCAAAAATTTCAGCTTTCTCTTTGCTGCTACGAGCCCATTGTTCATTTGGTTTGGTAATGGGTGGTATATGGGTTGATGGTGTTTTAATTTTTTTACTGCTTTAAACAGCTAATAGTCGGCCGTTTCAGTGGATATGAGATTGCTGGGGAAATGTTGGATGCCTTCATTTTTGTGTTGAACAAGAGTTTCGATAGCTGTTTAGTAAATTTATTTAATGCTTCTGCTTCTGATGTGGTCAGCGTTTTCAAAGATGCCTTTTTCCATTTATTTTGTCTAAGGGATAGGAGTTGGCAGGAAGGATTTTCTTTCTATAAGGTGAAGCTTCCCAAGCTGATTTTTGGATTGCGTTGGTTAATGGTATTGTAGCTTCTTCAACATTGTATTTAGTTTTTAATGGCATTTTAAAATTTGTTAATTTAGTTAAATCTGCTATGAAAGAGTTCCCAGTATGTCTTATCATTGTCGAGGGTGGGTCGGGCTTGGGTGTGTACTATTTCTAAGTGGTATGTAATTATAAGAGAGGAATAGTCTGCAGCCAGTTTTAAGCAAGATTGGATTTTAAATTGCTCAAGGTTTAATCCTTTGATAATTCAGATCAATCAACTAAGACGGGGATCTTCCGACGGTCTGTAGGTCAGTACTTTGGTTCACCAGAAGATAAGTAGCGTATATTATTTCCATGTGTAGCTGCTAGTAATCCGCGCCTGTCAGGTCTTGTAACACGAGAACCCTAATCGTGGTGTTTTGCGAAGTGAGTATAATGTTCTTTTTTAACGAGGATTGCTGTTTTATCCTCAATTAAGATAGTGGTCGCTTGTAGATGGTTTTTGCATATTTGTCCAATTCATGATGTTTTATGTGCGATCTTATTATACTTACAGTTTCACCAGGGTGATTTATAATTTTGAAGTTGGATATAGCTTTTACTGGTGAGATGTGTTTCGAATATGAGAAGAACATCTATTTGGTTATTTTCGAGGAATACCTTGATCTCTTGAACATGCTGGCAAAACCCATTGGCATTCCAAACAGCTATTTTAAGAAGTTGCGCCATTATGCCATTTTACCAATCAGTGTAGTCAGGAGACTCGTGGTCCCCATTTGCGTGATTAGATTTTTCATCATTAATTTTAGTTCTTTTATGTCGTTTGGTTGTTGGTTTAGAGATGTGGTTTGGATCTGTGTATGTGCATAATTAGTCGGGTTTTGTGTAGATTGTAGAGGTAGGATGTTTTGTTTTGTTTGTTGAGCATACGCATGTCCAGGAATATGAAACGCTTGGGTAGGCGATGACTTACGCATAGTGACTTTGTAATGATCCTGCGAATCCTTTACAAAAGTTCCTATCCTAGAAAATAATTCCTATCAAACCTTATTTCCTAGTTATTTTCACAACTGTATTATCATTATTTATAAATGTTATCAGTTGCCATTCCCATTCCCACACTCTAAATTTCCCCTATAAATATCAGACCACCTACCATCCAAACTTCACTTATTTACCTATTCTCGCTTGTTACACTTATTATTATACTTATACCTATACCTATTTTACAAAGCATCCAGCATCCCGACCAGTATTACCAGAATGATAACCTCATATACAGACACATACATAACAAACAAACACCCATTCCCTTTACATTTTACATTTATACCAGATCTACCTCTCTTTAATACCCAAACATCTGATCTATTTGTCCTACTAGAACCTGTTACCTTTTTTTACACCAGCAGAATCCACCCTCTACATTCATCTATACCTATACCTATAACAACCCTTTTCATAGTCACGTTTATATAAAACGTTCTTGGCTGAATTTAGCACCGAGTCCGGTATATAAACGTGCTTAAGGTACGTTGTTCTTACTTTGCCGGAGACACCGCCCCGTATTATTAAGTATTGCAACCCTTGAAATCACATATAATAGAATATCACAACCATCCACAAAAGAGCGACGTATTATAATTCAGGTCATAATTTTATTCAGACCAACATTTTCGCTGTAACCGCACGGAAGTGGGCTTTTGGATTGTCACAATCGACGTAGTTATTTCAACAGAGGTCCTGCCCGGAACAGATAGGTACTTCCATGCAAATCAACCCCTTTAGCACATAATTACCCTCCTGGACTGTAGCAGTTGAGGCTCCGAATGCGAGTTTCCTCGCCCTAAATTCCCCAGCGATACCACCTATTTGTACTTCTCCACCTTAAACACACCTTCTCACCCCACCTGAACACCATTGCGATTACAGCCGAGATTTCATGGTCATTGTATATCTTCTCCGCTACCACTCCAGACCAGTTCATAATCATAAAAATACATCCAATCGATCTATAACTCGTTCAGGCACACTTAATTAATAGCCTACTAATTAACGATACGTATTTATAAATCAAAACTTTAAAACGACATGGTTCATAGCCTAACCACATTTTATATATGATTAGAGTAATACTGATTATACTCACCCGTTGTAACCATCTGTATATCCCCACATCCCATTACCGTAACAATGATACATCCACATTACCGTTACCGTTTTAATTAAATTTTTTTAAGAAGAAACCCACAGGTAGTTAATTAAGTATTTTACAGCTCCACACATAGAGGGCGAGACGAGGGCCGCGAAAAGTGGCCAGTGGCGTCCCTAGTACAGGACTAACCAGAATTAATTTTATTCTTCATTGTTTATTATTTTGTTCATTTATCCAGGATATGTTAAGTTTATTTTCTTTATTATATAGCATTTTCCTTATTTTATATTATTTAGTATAATTACAACGTATATAACTAGACTATTTCATAGTAATTACGTATTCACAAAATAGTGAGGTCGTTTGACCATGAACCTGAAGGTGTCAAACTTAAAGGACTACCAGAAATTGGTTTTGTAGTCCTGGAACGCTACAACTTTACGTCTTAATCGTGGGAAGAGCTTTTCCTGTAGTTGTCTGTGTATTATGCAGCCTCTATAGTTGGCGGGATGATTTCCGCCACAATTTACACATTTAACCTTACCGTCTTTGGTTTTCCTTAGATTTTCTTTTTGGTGGAGTGTGATTCTGTGCATTTGACACACCTGACCATTTGTTGGCAATAGTTTTTGGTGTGCCCATAGTTCTGGCATTTGGCACATTGTGGGATCGTTCGTTTATCGATTGTATTCATAAATAATTTTATCTGATAGATTTCTGCATTGTTATCACTTTGTTTAAGATCTATTATGAACATAGAAAGTGGAATTTTGGTTGATCTTTATATTCTGTACGTTAATTACTACATGTCCTAGTGCCTAGGTTTTGTTTAATTTCAAAAATCATATCTGTTGAGTGGTGAATGTTTTTGATCACAACTCTTAATGTTCTCCCTTGTTTTGATTTATATGTGTGGAATTTGGTGTTCTTTTTTATGAGTGCTTTAATAATAGTTTCCCAGTGCTTTTAGAGTGTAGCAATCTTTGACAATTTCATTTACTAGTGCTATCAAATGGTTTATGTTTTTAACTTATATATATATATATATATATATATATATATATATACAGGGCGCCCAGAAACTCTACGGACAAACTTTGCGTAGTGATTCTAGACCCAAAAATAAGAAAAAAAGTTCATGTAAACCTTGGTCCGGAAACGTTTCGTTTAAAACCTACAGGGTGTAAAAAAATTTTATTTCCCTCGGTTGATCTGAGAGGCATCGACCAAGTATACTTTTTTTGCTTAGAACTGAAAAGGGAACAAACTAATTCAAACGGAACGTCAATATATCGGGTGGTAAAAAAGTTAAGGCCAATTAACTTTTAGCATACCACTGTAGATGCCTGCGATTCCTTCAGAAATAATGTGGGAATATGTTCAGGGATTCGCCACTCATTACCAAAACGAGTGAGATTATGTAACGAAACAAATGGTCATCGTGTGGAACACCTTTTGTAACATTTATTTTTTTAGTTTTATTATTTATTTCTTCATTTTCGTTCTTAAATTCAAAGTTAAAATAAAAATGCAAACATACGTTACTTTGATTTTTAATTCCAATTAGCTAAGGATTATAGGGAATTAAATTGAACTGTTCATCAACCAATATATCGAAAACGGTTGATCTGAGAGGCATCGACCAAGTATACATTTTTTGCTTAGAACTGAAAACAGAACAAACTAATTCAAACGGAACGTCAATATAGCGGGTGGTAAAAAAGTTAAGGCTAATTAACTTTTAGCATACCACTGTAGATGGCGCCCTCTGCAGGCAGCATCAAAATCAATAAAATATTTAAGTTTCTCGACCACAAAAACCCCCGTGCTCCAAATTTCAGGACCACATTCAAATTTGTTCGCAAAATATCGCCATAAAACCGTGGAAAATAAAAAATTTTCACACTCTGCGGGTCCTAAACGAAGCGTCTCCGGACCTGGGTTTATATAAACTTTTTTCTTATTTTTGGATCTAGAATCACTACGCAAAGTTTGTCCGTAGAGTTTCTGGATACTCCGTATATATTGGGGATGGTTAAGGATCGGTATGGGTGGTTACTTCTTGTGAAGTACTTTGTTCACCATCAATATCGATGTCTAGTGGATCATGTCTATTGGTCGTTTGTACTAGATTGTCAAGCCAGTATTGGGCCCTTTTTTCTTGTTATTGTTTGCTTGTTGTGTCTTCAGGGATTCTGTTTCTTTGTAGTTGACTGAAGTCCATTCGTTACCTAACTCATTGTAAGTTAGGGTGCTCAGAGGCAATTGTTGCTGTTACTGTATCGGGTGTATATTTGTTGTCATCTGGATCTGATAGGGATTAAATGATAACTGGATGGTTTGGGATTGCACCGGGTAGAATTGTTGTTGGAATCTATTATAGTTTTAGTGCTGGTGTTGCTGGTTTGACCTATTTTGGTTTGAGTAAGAATAAAAGATAGGCTGAGAAAATGGCATACTTTCTAGTTTGATCTTTGTGTTAGATTTAATTATATTTCTTAAAATTAAAATTAAAATGCGAAAGTGAAGTTTGAGAATATTAAATAGATAGATAAATGATAACTTCCCTGCAGAAGTAAACTGTAATCTACATTTACTACAACAAGCTTTTGTTGTTAATTTGTGGTATCAACTAGTTTTTGTTGTTGGAAGCCAAGAGTTGCATGGCAGCAACAATACACCTTTATAGGGCGGATTTACTTGAGCGAAGAAAGAAGATCGCGAGTTTAGATAGGCTTTTGCGTGTAATTTGTTTAATGCTTAATAATTAAAAGGATGACTTAATAATCGAATCAACGTGTCTCCATTATTAAATTGAATTGATATCTAGATGATTATTACGTCAGCTTTTGATTGCATGTTCAGTAGTAGATTTGAACCGGCGTGCCCTTGGTTGACGCATTTTGGTTTTCTTTGCAATGGGAATTTAAAATTGTTTTGTCCGTCGTTTTGAATAAATATATATTAAGGTTTTATTGTTAATAATAAATGCATTAAAACACCCCAGAAGTACTGTAGAGTTTTCTCATTGCGCTGAATTAGAGCCGAGGCATATAAGGAATCAATTAAGTATTTTCAATTAAAAAATTAGAGAAATCAATCGAACAAATAAGAATTTAACAATAAAAAATAAAACGGGTCTGTTACAGTAGTAAGTCTGCCTTAAATAGATAACGATTACAAATGTGCGTAACTAAGCAATTATGACGTGGATTTTGATAAAATTGATGAATAATTAATATGTATCGGGTTTTCGTTTTGACTCATTTACTAATGAATAATTTTCCTTTCGGCTCTACCAAAGTAAATCTAACCACTGCCTTTTTTTATTGTATGCGCAACTTATGCAAAGTTTACTCGTCTCTTTGCCTTTCAGTAGGTGCCGCATAATTTTGCGCGCATCCAGTGCTCTGTCATAGTAACCAACCGTAATTTCATTTAGAGATGCAGCCTAACGTTCTTAATAATAAAACATGGAAATGTAAATTATGAACATTGGTAATGTTTATAACCATTAATTAACTCCAAAACACCTTTAACGTAAGAAAAGCCATAAAAGTTGAGGTTTGATAAATAATGAAGTTAAGAAAATTAATTATTTCTGTTCTCTCTTTTCACATTCGCCTTAATTTTACTTTAAGAAATTTATGTAGTTCATCTACATTTAAGAAAGAAATTTCCTTTCAAATAAATAACATTAATCTTACAGAGAGAATATTTAAATAATAGAGCCATCAATTAAAGATTCATTCATTGACAATTTAGAACAAACATTTAAGGGAAAAATAAAGTTAGAATAATAATAATAATAATAATTTATTTGTACTATTGTAAGAAGCTTAATGAGTTAATAAAGATTAAGAGGAAGGGCCACAAAGTAATAAGTTTAATTTTAAGATTCACGAAATTTTGATTACATTAGTTACTAGATGTAAATACCGTATTATGCAACAGCGAATCATGACAATAGATTCATTTTAATGCTTTGTTTTCTTATTTGTGGTTTGAAGGATTGAATAAAAGAACTAACATAGCCTTTTAATACAAAAGTTAAATGTTCTAGAATATTTCAGAAACAATTATAAGGTTATTAAAAAGTGAGTAGCCAAAATTATCATAAATAACAACTTAATTATATTCGAATTTTTAGAAACGTAGAAACATGTAAATTAAATCTAAAATACGCAGACCTACAATTTCGCGGTTTAAATGTTCCACGTACTAGATCTTTCTTTTCACCATTCGGATGAGTTTTCGCAATGCTGCACCTACGGTCTCTTTGACTTTTTCATTCTTAAAGATTTTTATACGTTTAGACGCTTACAATCTTGCACACATTTACATTTTGAATTCTTGCATTGATGCACAGTTACCCACAAGTAATCTACAAATTTAGAGCTACAGCCCTAAAGTCCTACAAAACCCTTCACACTCTTACACTCTTACACTCTTACACTCTTACACTCTTACACTCTTACACTCTTACACTCTTACACTCTTACACTCTTACACTCTTACACTCTTACACTTTTACACTCTTACACTCTTACACTTTTACACCTTACACTCTTACACTCTTACACTCTTACACCTTACACTCTTACACTCTTACACTCTTACACTCTTACACTCTTACGCTCTTACGCTCTTACGCTCTTACGCTCTTACGCTCTTACGCTCTTACGCTCTTTACGCTCTTACACTCTTGCACTCTTGCACCCTTGCACTCTTGCACTCTTGCACTCTTGCACTCTTGCACTCTTGCACTCTTGCACTCTTGCACTCTTGCACTCTTGCACTCTTGCACTTGCACTC
Source organism: Vesta saturnalis (assembly GCA_036346205.1). Lineage (NCBI taxonomy): Eukaryota > Metazoa > Arthropoda > Insecta > Coleoptera > Lampyridae > Vesta > Vesta saturnalis. The sequence goes on along the minus strand of JARFJB010000559.1, from coordinate 4,684,949 downwards.
TTGCACTCTTGCACTCTTGCACTCTTGCACTCTTGCACTCTTGCACTCTTGCACTCTTGCACTCTTGCACTCTTGCACTCTTGCACTCTTGCACTCTTGCACTCTTGCACTCTTGCACTCTTGCACTCTTGACACTCTTACACTCTTTCATTCTTACATTCTTACACTGTTACACTTTTACACTCTTACACTCTTACACTCTTACACTCTTACACTCTTACACTCTTACACTCTTACACTCTTACACTTTTACACTCTTACACTCTTACACTTTTACACCTTACACTCTTACACTCTTACACTCTTACACTCTTACACCTTACACTCTTACACTCTTACACTCTTACACTCTTACGCTCTTACGCTCTTACGCTCTTACGCTCTTACGCTCTTACGCTCTTACGCTCTTACGCTCTTACGCTCTTACACTCTTGCACTCTTGCACCCTTGCACCCTTGCACTCTTGCACTCTTGCACTCTTGCACTCTTGCACTCTTGCACTCTTGCACTCTTGCACTCTTGCACTCTTGCACTCTTGCACTCTTGCACTCTTGCACTCTTGCACTCTTGCACTCTTACTCTTACACTCTTACACTTACACTCTTACACTCTTACACTCTTACACTCTTACACTCTTACACTCTTACACTCTTACACTCTTACACTCTTACACTCTTACACTCTTACACTCTTACACTCTTACACTCTTACACTCTTACACTCTTACACTCTTACACTCTTACACTCTTACACTCTTACACTCTTACACTCTTACACTCTTACACTCTTACACTCTTACACTCTTACACTCTTACACTCTTACACTCTTACACTCTTACACTCTTACACTCTTACACTCTTACACTCTTACACTCTTACACTCTTACACTCTTACACTCTTACACTCTTACACTCTTACACTCTTACACTCTTACACTCTTACACTCTTACACTCTTACACTCTTACACTCTTACACTCTTACACTCTTACGCTCTTACGCTCTTACGCTCTTATACTCTTACACTATTACACTCCTCCACTCCACCCAGAGACTCTCTTTAAAGACAAAAGTTTAAATATGAATCTAGATTCGGCAAACTTATGCGTAAACTAAAAAGTGTTACGGCTTACCCAACCTTTTTCTAATACCTTTTAACATTTATATAATAGGTTCTTGCTGCCAAACTTGGTTTTGTCTCACTTTACAAAGCTTTCTGTTTTGTCTCACTTGACAAAGCTTTCTGTTTTGTTCACAATAAATATACTTAATCAAACTAAACAAAGTTGTGTAAAATTGAAGCACAGTGTACTTCCATAACTTTGTGAGTTACGAGTAGTTTTGGTTTGCTTAATACGACAAGTCTACTTTAAAATAATTTGTTTATATTATTTTAACAACTACTTCTCATAATAACTTTTGGTTGTCGATTTTCGTTTTGTTTTAGTAGGCTACTCCAACATTTATTTAGAACTGTAACATTTCAGCGCATGTGTTTAAAGGAAAGATGAAATTCTTGCTTAGCGTTTACTAAAAGCTATGCATGTCAAAATAGTTAGTAGGTTAAATAAAAACTTTACCTTTGACAAAAGCTTGAATTGCCTACGGTTATTTATTGTTTCCCAAGTCGACAAACTTGAATTTTGTACTTTATTACCATACACTTCTTAACATCAGCAGTCTATGGTTGTAGAACTCGGCAATCTAAATTGTTATGAGTAAAATGAGTAAAATGAGTAAAATGAGTAAAATGAGTAAAATGAGTAAAATGAGTAAAATGAGTAAAATGAGTAAAATGAGTAAAATTGTAAATATTTAAAAAAATGTTATGCAGGAAAGAAGGGCTTAGTTCGGCAGAAAATGTTCGTGTAAGAGTAGTAACATGAAATAGTTTTAATATGAAAGATTTAATGACTCTTTTAAACCAAAATCCTTGTTTATATTAATATATGGTCGAACAAGGTACAACTGAGTTCGACAAAAAACAATAAAAAATAGCTTTACAAACCAACAAAGCCTAAATTCACATATTTGCATAGTGACACGTTTAGACAAAGGACAATGGAGTGTTTTATTGCCCACAAACACGAAAGTTTATAAGCAAGGATTGTAACAAACCTTTTTATGTATGTTTAAAATTTACGTTCATATTGGCAGCTTAAGTGCATTTCGTATAGCGTTAGTTGCATACCTTATTGGCGTAAAAAAATGTCCACGTAGTCTTTTAATAAATTATTTCAAGCATTATACGTCTGCACATCCCTTCCAGCGCTTCGAGTCATTTTCGGTCATTGCGTATTTTCCTTTGAACCATTCAAAATCCATTCAGTGTGGGGGTTTATAAAGAAATTTCTATATATTTGGAATTACCAGCATATCAATCTGATGTTTGCTTCAACTTCCATCAAAATTGCGCAATAAATTTAATGTGATGAATCGATACCATTTACTTATCTGCTGAAGTTTCAGTGGCACCCAAAATGTAAAAGAAATTACTTCAGGTATTTCATATTGTTAATTAAATCACATTTTAGTTTAAGGCAGTTAATTAAGAATCACTAACATTAGTTTTTAAGAGATCATCATTAATATCAAATTAGGTATCGTAATAAAACTCATTGTTGTCATTATTTTTTACTTGTTATTTGCATGAGTTTATTGTGACTTTTCTATTTTTAAGGTTTATTTGTTCCTTAAAAACAAATCGGCGTACGAGATTACATTATTTATTTTCAGGTTTGAGGCAAACATCTCTTTTGTAAAGCAAAAATATCTAAGCTATTCTATTTTTGTTAATAAGCAAATCAAATATTATTGACGCTGGACCTATTAATCTACCGATGAGCAAAGTGGCATCAAATCTTCTCGTTATCCATTATTTTCCATAGCTAATTGTAGCTCTGGGCTAGAAGTATTAATCATAAGTGGATGAATTATTTATACGACACCCGTTAAGATATCAGGATGTTGCCTTGTGTTATATACAAAAAATTAAACATAAATTGAAAAATTTCACCAGTGATCCGTGTGCATGTAAGCAATTAATTTTAATTTTAATTTACCGAATTAATTTGTTCTAGTTAGCAATTTTACTGTTTTGTTTTAAAAAATAAACATTCTATTTTCAAAAACGTATAGTAATAGATAGTCTTTAGTTGCAATGTATAGGTGATAAGAATCAAACTATAGTATCTGTCATTTCGTAACTATTACAAGCTCTGGTTGCCGAATTAGACAATATTAATTACTACTTAAGATATGGTAAAAGTTGAATGTTATGAAAGAAAGGCTTAATTCGGCAAAAATGCTCGTACTAGTGAAGTAACAGAATAGTAATGGTGATAAGACACTTAATTTTAGAAAATGTATAATAAAATGTTACTACTGGTAACACGAAATTTAAAATATTTGCTGGTTTGTTGCCTAAAAACTTTACCATTTTTGGGCGACTGTTGATAGTATGTAGTGTCTTGGTTTATAGGTTGTCAAATTATGGAACAATGAAATGAAATGTTCATAATGGTAACAGTAACGTCAATTTTTAGAATGCTGTTAAGTAGTTGCCTAAATTTTTACAATTGTTGGGCGAGTATTAACAATTTTTATAGTGATTGGTGTGTAGTGTGTTAGCTACCAAACTGTGTTTCAAAATAAAATAATGTTACTAACCGTGACAGAGGGTGGCTCACATAGGGAATTTACATGTGTAAGCAAGAAAGACAGGGAAGTAAGGAATTAGGATAAGTGAGAGGACGACAAGGTCGATGGTGTTCCCTCTGTAGAGGTAAAATTCAGGGTCAACGTACTCTAGGGATGTATTACGATTTCTGTAAATCTAAAATAGAATTAGTTTGTTGAAACCCTAAAGGTTATTAGGATGTCTAGGCTAAAATTTATTGAAGATATCATATTACGATTCTTAGAAATCTAAAAATAGAACCAATTCGTGGAAACAAAAAAGGAGAGACTCCCAAGTTTATTTACTTTCTTAGGGTGTCATTACATTTGTTAGAAACCACAGGGGGAGACCCCAAAGTTCATTGACGACTTAAAGCTGTAAAGTTGCCGATTTTTGTATTTATGGCTGTCTTACAATACTGTAGAATGATTGTGACTGGAAGGCTTCAACACCGCACAATCCAGCAAGTATAACCCAGCAGCAGCTAATTAGAGCACTTTAGATGTGTGGTGAAAAAATTTATTACTTGTACTAGACTATTATAAATGTTGGTAAGCATAAGCATTCAAAAAGGCAGTAAAGTAGAGGGAAACTGAAAGAAAAAGTTTCGGTTAGAACATACACAAATAAATCAAACCAATAAATTAAATATCCAGGAAATGGTAATTCGTTTATTCAATAAGCATTACAGGAAAAGAAATCAAATTATTATTTTAGTTAAAAATACAAATTAATGTAAACTACAGATTTCTTTCACGAATTTTTCTCTAGAAAACGAGATATCAAAAATAATCAGAACACCGAAATTTTAATTCTGCAGAAAGCAGTAACGCATCAAAATAATTAGTTATTTGTTATCGTTATTATTTATTCAACACAATATTTGTAAGTAAAATTAAAAGAAACGTAGACTGTTAAGCTCAAGGGTGTAAGTACTAGATTAACTAAAGAGTTGGTAATTTACATTAAAGTACTTGATACATAATTCCAATTGATAAATTCAACGGTGCAAGTCACTCATGGTGTAGCAATGTAAACTGAGAGTTACAGCAAATAAGTAAACAATCTTTAACAATGATTATATATACAAGTTACACACATATATGAATATAGAGTAAGTAAGCACATTACATACAAATTTGCTTATTTAACAAAATGGTACAAACAATCAAATAGTTAAACTGAAATTAGCATACTTAATGCAACAGTTACACAATTCCCTCTTGTGTAAATAGGCAGAATATTGATGATATATAAATAGTTATCATAAATTCATCGCCTCGACAACCAGGTGGAATGAATATAATTGTACAATAACCAGTTTCGATGTCATCAAGATTACTATCAAACGAATATCCATAGGGTGTAGATGATGGAATTAAAAATTACAGTAAGTAATCTTGGGCGTAGACAGATGGTGGTCCAATAAACCACTAATATATTTCTCAACTAACCTAATATTTCAGCTTCATTACTTTTACACACAATATTCTTACAATAAACACTTAAACAGTTTCACACACACTAACAATGTTCAGTTCAATAATAATACACAGATTTAGCAGCGTCACACTCACCTTTTAAAAACAGATAGTTGGATGTTGTCGGAGTAACTGATTTTGGATCATAAAATTTCACTTTATATATGAGTTTCAACTCATGCGCACAAACAAATTACAACTTGATGTTGTTAATATTAATGTTAATGATTTTTTAAGGAGATTGATTTCCTTCGAAAACATAATTACGCCCCAGATTATTGAACCCCCACTTCCGATCCCAGACCAATAAAATTTGTTTTTCAGATTTCTAAGAATTGGTCAATTTCCGGTTTGTGAGAATAGTAACCCTGAAGAGGTCAAGAAACCTTGCCCGAAGTGATAGACTTAAGATCTAGTTTTAACTACTTTTTAAAGTTTATAAAAAATCCACCCATTAAAAAGCACCAAACACTACCAACGTAGGCATTTATTATTCAAATGCACATTTGTACACAAATTGCAGTTTTTTCTTTATGTGACATGCGGTTTAAAACTTATTCTGACAGATTTTTGTTTTTGTTTATACATTGTTGCCTGTTCTCGTTATGAACGTATAAAAAAGACATTGCGTAGTAATCCTAAAAAAAATATGGTTAAACTTATTTCATTTCTTTAAGTTAGCATCTAGATGTCTATTAACCTCTGTCTGGCATAGATTATTGTTTTTGTTTTTACAATCTTGCTTATTTTTGGAATGAACTTATTATATAAGAGGTTGCATAATTTTCCTAAGAAACTGTTATTAAATTTATTTCATTTCCTTTAATTTCAATTTTGTAGGTTGGAAGGTCGTGTGGTGTTCCACACCAGATATTTTATGCGTTCATAACGATAACAGGCAACATTGCAAAAACAAAAACAATAAACTACTTATGTCATACGGACGTTTAAAACTTCATGTCAGATAGAGATTAATAGACATAAATGCATGTTAACTCAAAAAAATTCCAAAATAATATCAATAATGCAGTTTAACCATTTTCATTCATATTTAATTAATTTTTTTCACTTACCATGCGTTATTATTATAAGTTTTTGTTATGAACGAATAAGTTCAAAAGTAAATATGTAATTAAAAATTATTATTAATTTTATTAAATACATAAATAAAACGTTTACCTCGAGTAAAGTACGGGTCGTAGGTTCAAATCCTACTCGAGGTAAACTTTTTATTTATGTATTTAATGAAATTAATAATAATTGTTACCTTGCGTTATAGATACTCGGTTGACTTTCATGCAATAAAGACGTGTCGATCGCCGTTCTCTTATCTCGGAGTGTCGGCCGGGTGATAAAGTCAAGTGTTCACAACTGATACCGCAAATACGGTTCAACTAAATTTAAATTTAAATTGATATTACATATATTAACCACAGAAATACAAACTTTTATGTGATATAATGTTTCAAACCGGGATTATACCCGGGCCATCCAACAATTCACATAACAACTGGAATAACTTTCAACCGATGCCAACGATTCAAAATCAGCTACCGCAAATGCCAAGTTATGTTAACCAGATAAGTCAAACTCAATCTACTAATCAACTAATGCCTCAAATATATCCAAATCAAAATGCGTCATTCCAATCCTATCAAATGTATCCACCTTTAACACCTACAAATATTCCAAACACTACTATAAATTATCCAGTTACTTACTCTCAGCCTATGCAAACTAGCCTAAACAATGAAACCGACGATGACGAAAACACAAACGACGAGCAAGAAACTACCACTACCAAACATCCCTGGCAAACTATAACCAAAAAACGGAAAAGATTTGCATCAACGCCAAATGATAATACTACTCCAACAAGGATCAACAATAGATTTCAGCCACTAACTGAAAACAGCTGCGATGATTCAACCAACAGAAGCACCACAAATGCAAATAATAACAATTCGAAAACCCAATCCTTAGATCCCAACCCCCCTCCCGTGTACATTTACGGAGTTACAAATTTCAAAGATATGATTGACAGCCTAAACAATGTCATCGAAAATGAAAGATTTTACGCAAAATCGTTATCAGATAATACCGTTAAAATAAATACGAAAACTATTGATGCGTACAGAAAACTAATTACTCATCTGCGCGATGAAAATATTGTGCATCACACGTATCAAGTCAAGCAAGACCGAGCCTACAGGGTAGTTATACGTGATCTTCACCACTCTATTCCTCTCCAAGATATCAAAGACGAGCTACAAAAATTAGGTCATACTGTACGAAACCTAATAAACATCCGACATAGGGTAACCAAAGATCCATTACCGTTGTTTTCATAGATCTTGAACCTAAGCAGAATAACAAAGAAATATATAAAGTGGAATTCTTACAAAATACAAAAATCAGAGTTGAAGCACCACGTATTAAAAACAACATCATCCAATGCACACGCTGTCAAAACTACGGACACTCCAAAAGCTACTGCACTAAACCTTATAACTGTGTCAAATGTGGGGGACCTCATGCCAGTACAACTTGTCAAAAGACCAGGGACACGCCAGCCTTGTGTGTATTATGTAACGGAAACCATCCCACCAATTACAAAGGATGTACTGTGTACAAAGACCTAAAAAACAGAAATCTGCCTAAACAGCCAACCTCCAATTCACACCCTTCACATCCATCAACCACTCACCAATTCGTTCCAAACCCCTCTCAACCTATTCCCAACCCACATTCAGCTCCTTATTCCCAAATCTTGAGTAGAAAACCCAGCTCTAATGAAGACATTACAGACAAACTCACATCCTTCCTGAATGAATTCAAAAATATGTTTTCCCAACTACTCAATCAGAACAGCATGATACTGTCCATGCTCACCACTGTGATAAACAAAATAACGCATTAATTGCTACCTCAGTAAGAATTGCAGCTTGGAATTCAAACGGACTAAAAATCATATCTCCGAAGTAATATTATTTCTAAATTTTAACAAAATAGACATACTACTCGTATCAGAAAGCCATTCTACACTCACCACTAATATCAAAATACCACACTACAACGTCTACTATGCTAATCATCCAGATGGTACTGCTCATGCTGGAGCTGCCATTATAATCAGATCAGCCATCGATCATTATCAACTACCGGCCTTCTCAACAAATAAAATCCAATGTGCCCTAGTCAAAATTAACTTATTCCCTTGGCCACTGACGGTAGGAGCAATATATTGTCCACCTAGACATGCCATCACCAGCGAAGAATTTGAAGATCTCTTACTCCCACTCGATCCTCGCTTCTTAGTGGCAGGAGACTGGAACGCCAAGCACACCGCCTGGGGATCCAGGCTTATATCACCTAAGGGGAGAACACTGTTTCATACCATTCAGAAGAACAAACTAAGCTACTTGTCAACTGGCGAACCAACTTATTGGCCAGCAGACCATAAAAAAATTCCTGATCTGCTCGATTTCGCGATCACCAAAGGCATTTCTGATGTACATAGCAAAACAGAAAGCAACTTTGACCTGAGTTCGGATCATTCCCCTATAATAATAACTCTAAGTACAACCCTTATTTGGAAAACTCCATTACCAAAGTTATCCTCTGCCAAGACAGAATGGGACCAATTCCAGCTCCATATTAACGACACCATTAACTTAAGACAGCGAATGCACACCTGTAGTGAAATAGATGACACAGTAGAATACATTGTAACACTCATACAAGAGGCTGCTTGGCTAGCTACTCCAGTAGTACAAAAATGGCACCCGAAATCCATAATATACCCCTTCACATAAGGCAACTCGTAAGGGTAAAACGCAGAGCCCGCGCCAAATGGCAACGATCCAGAAACCCTCGCGATAAGACTGTTCTGAATGCTGCTACCCACAGGCTTAGTAAAGCTATTGATGATAACAGAAACGCAACATTTAACTATTATCTCTCCAACTTATCGCCTGTGAATCACACCATCTGGAAAGCCACCAAAAAGTTCAAACGGCCTATTACACCAATACCACCCTTAAGGAAGCCTGATGGAAGTTGGGCTCGATCCAATGTCGAAAAGGCTAATACTTTTGGAGCACACTTTGAACAAGTATTCACTCCCGTACACTCCAACGATATCAACTTCGACTCAGATATCGAGGAATATCTCACCTCTCCCGGGCAACTCTCTCTACCCCTGAGACCAATCTCCCCTACGGAAGTGCGCAGACAAATTAACCTTACCAACCCTTTTAAAGCGCCTGGCTATGACCTCATCACAGGAAATATTCTGAAGCACCTTCCCAAGAAGGCTGTAGTGCTCATCGCCACAATCTACAATCGTATGCTCAATCTTTCTCACTTTCCTACCCAATGGAAACTTGCACTAATAACCACAATTCCAAAGCCAGGTAAACCCCGCAAGAAGCTACCTCATATCGGCCGATTAGCTTACTGCCGCTTCTCTCTAAAATATTTGAACGTTTATTGCTCCACCGAATCATAGAAGAAACTCCAATTGAAGAGATACTTCCTACCCACCAATTCGGCTTCCGGGAAGGCCACTCTACAATCCAGCAATGCCATCGCTTAGTAAACTACATCAAGGAAACCCTTGAGGGGAAACGAATGTGCGCCTCAGTCTTTTAGACATACAGCAAGCATTTGATAAAGTTTGGCATTCCGGCTTGCTCTATAAAGTCAAAAACAAACTCCCTCATCAAATCTTTCTTCTTCTTAAATCCTACCTAACCCAACGATATTTCCAAGTCCAGTTCCAAGGCGCATTGTCAAATTATCATCCTATCCACTCTGGCGTTCCGCAGGGCAGTGTCCTCGGTCCCTTTCTTTATATCCTTTACACTGAAGACATACCTACAACAGACAATACCCTTATCGCTACCTTCGCTGACGATACAGCAATTCTCTCATCCGACACTGACGCAAATCAAACTTCTGAAAATATCCAGCTTCATCTAAACCTTCTACAAAGCTGGCTGGATCGCTGGAGGATCAAAGTAAATAGTGCTAAATCCTCACAAATTACGTTCACTACCAAACATTCTACCTGCCCTCAAGTTACCATCTACGATCAACCTATTCCCATGTCAACAGAAGTAAAATACCTTGGTCTACACTTAGACCAACGACTCACCTGGAAAGCCCACATCAAAGCAAAAAGACAACAACTTAATAAAAAGACTAAAAATATGTACTGGCTGCTTGGGCGCAAATCTCAACTGTCCATAGAAAACAAGCTCCTCCTCTACAAGGTCATCCTTACTCCTATTTGGTCCTATGGAATTGAGCTGTGGGGATGCAGTAAACCGTCAAACACAAAAATTCTCCAGTCCTACCAATCAAAAACACTCCGTGCTATAGCTAACGCTCCCTGGTACGTGAACAATCAAACTCTACACAAAGATCTCCAAATACCCTTCATCACTGAAGTTATCAGAAATTCAGCTGCCAACAGTAAAGCACGCACTCTGGAACATCCTAATCAACTCATTGCCGATCTCTATTCCCAACAGCCTGAAGTTAGAAGATTAACCAGACTCTGGCCTGAAGATCTCATTTAGTGAATCTTGGTGACCCGTCGCTGGATGGTGCCCACTTCATGTTATTACCTACTTTGTCATATTATTTACTTATTACTCACTAATGAGTAGATTGTAAAATAGCAATTTAAATTAAAAAAAAAAAAAACCTTGCGTTATATTAAAAAACTTGATACAAAAAGTTTTCTTTAAGAAATACACGGCTACACTTATAACATTAATCGTTATTCAGATGTTGAAAAAATTTTAACTAACACTTGAATTCTATCTTAGAATTTTTTTTGCTGCTAAATGACGCGTCGTATCCAAAAATTGCTTGGAACATAATTAATCGATATGTTTAAGGTCTATATCTAGGTATTTCTATATCTTTGAAATGTGCGGCTGTTTTAAAAATATTTGATAAAAGCAAAAAACTGCCCTAATGAACCCCCCTCTCCGCCACTGGATTTCTCCCAAAATTTAATCAGCTCCAAGCCAAACTCAAACAACCTTAAATACAAATTTTTAAGTACGTAGGTGTTTTCGTTCTATAGTTATCGTGGATACTAAACGTACATCCACACACAGAGACACAGAAATAGTAGCTTGTATAACCTTTTATTTTTTTTATTAGCCCCCTATATTTGGGGTGTTTTATTATTACACCAAAAGTATGCTGGTATTAAACGGTTCTCACTAACCTCAAATCTGATTATATGTCAAACTTAATTTAACAGTTGTCACATTTAATTGAAATAAATAGTAACGTCGGATCACTGTATAATAATAGAAGGAGTAGGATTATACCGTATTATAACTTACCCACAAATTTATTCTGGGGTCTTTCAGTTGAAATGAAAGGTTTTCATTAAATTTCACAAAATAATTTGATGCAACTAAAAATCATTTATTTTCAACGATATTTTTATTAAAAAATCCTCATTTTCAATATTTAAAAAAAGGCAACATATATCAATCATGTGAAAATAATTTAATCAAATTTGACGTTAGTGAAAATATTATACCAACTGTGTAAAAATAACCCCTAAATCTAGGAGGCAAATATAAAAAAATAGATTATACGTGTGTATACGTAGGTTGGAAGGTAAAAAAACAGGAATGTATAGTTATCCTAAAAGAATTATTATTAAAATTATTTCATTTCTTTTAATTTCTACTTTATAGGCTGGAAGGTCGTCTGTAGTTCCACACCAGATATTTCAATTATCAAAATGTAGTCCATTAACTTATAAGCCACTGCACTTCATTTAGAAGTAGTCAGATGTAACTATTGATGACAAACGGATTGGTTTTTAAGACTGTCAACATGTCAACAATTTTACGCTGTAAGGGTCCCTTTTTTAAATTTTCAACATGTAACCATGCGCTGCCAACTATATTAGTAGTAAAATAAAATGGTGTTGATGCCGGCAGGAAATTTAATTTAAAAAAAATTGGTAGGTTGCCTAACAATTTGACGATTCCTAGGCAAATATTTTTTAATCACCGTAAATTGATCGTAATATACGTTGCCAAATTATATTTAGAAGCAAAGTAAAATGGTACTAATGATAACAGTATTTGGTAAAATAAAATCTTACCAAGTTTGACAAAAGGATTGATTTTAAACGAACTATTGTTGCGTGACAATTTCAATACACAACTATTTTATTGAATATTATTGTGTAACTCATTACCTAATGCGCTAATCGATAATATTTAGAAATAAAACAAAATGATATTAATGGTTACAAAAGAATTAATTTTGTAAATACTGTTGATTTGTTGCCTAACTATTTTACGTTTTTCAGTCGACTATGGCTTTAATAGATAATGAGTACTGCATTAGTTTATGCTGCCAAATTGTGTATAGAAGTAATGTAAAGTGTAACAGCAAAATTACTTTTTAAGTGTCTCGTTATCTCAAAACAGGTTTCGCTAATAGAGTTTGAATGGCAATTTTGAAACTCGAACGCTTTTAATAATTTTAAAGTATGAAGCTTCACATATTGATAACTTGGTGAAAAGTAGACTAAGCGTGTATATATATATATATATATATATATATATATATATATATATATATATATATATATATATATATATATATATATATATGTATATATAATATATATATCAGTTAATGTAAAACAGTTTAAATATTAAATTTTCATCAGTAAAAAACAAGTCTAGCCTTTTAAGAATAGGATTAAAAGTGCAAATACGTGTATAATAGAAGGAAGGATTAAACATTGAATATTCCTTATTACAAATACTTTAGTAGTCTCCAATTTTAAAATTAACTGCTCTAGAAGTACCTATGATAATTATGCTTGAAAATTCTTTTTGAGCATTTCTGAAGTTTATTATTGTTTTATAATTTTAACTGTCAAAAATAGTTGGCAATTAACGCAATTAAAGCGTGCTGAAGACTGCAATTAATACATTTGATTACGTTCTGTACAAATTTGAAGCTCAAATTCTAAAATATCATGACTCCGACAATCTGTATGGTTTTTTTATGGAATTAATTTTAATCTAAATATTCTGATTGTAATAATCTGTACGGTTTTGTTTTATTATTTTTAATTATTATAAGTTTCTATAAATGTATAAACATCACTGGTTTACAATAACTCTTACAAATCAAAATAATTAATTTTAACAGTTTACAAATAATTATATTTAAAAAGTTACAAAAGATCTGGATACCTGTTAGCTTTGATGATAAAATTTTCATTAAAGTTTATACAAAGAAATAAAATATTCAACTTTACTCTATCTTTTGATTGAAGTTTAAGCTCGATACAGAGATGAAAAACATATTTCTTTCACCTAGAAAGATAATAATTTGTTTTGCATAAATAAGAAGGTATCTTTCTCTGTTTATGAAGACATACCAACTTTTGATATTGTATATTAAAGTTTATGTTGAGAAAATGTACTAAGTAAGAATTTTAAAATAAAGTTAAACAAACAAATAATATAATGAACCACTGTGTAATAAAATCGCACGGCATTTACATTATCTTATAAAGAACTTTGCTAATCTAGCAAGAGCTTTTTGTTTTACACACATCCAACTAAAACTCTGAGCCCAGAAGATAGTGTTCTACAAAAATTAAAACAGGTGAGCAAAGTAAACCAAGAGACGGGAAACGAAAGAAAAAAGAAAGACAAATGAAAAAAGATGAAAGATGAGACACTAGACGTAAAGCGAGCGGCCAAAGACGAGAGACGAGGGACGAAAGACGAGAGACGAGAGACGAGAGACGAGAGACGAGAGACGAGAGACGAGACGAGAGACTAGAGACCAGAGACGAGAAACGGGAGACGAGAGGAGAGACGAGAGACGAGATACGAGAGATGAGAAACGGGAGACGAGAGACGAGAGACGAGAGACGAGAGACGAGAGACGAGAGACGAGACGAGGACGAGAGACGAGAGACGAGAGACGAGAGACGAGTGACGAGTGACGAGAGACGAGAGACGAGAGACGAGAGACGAGGACGGAGACGGGAGACGAGACGAGAGACGAGAGAGACGAGAGACGAGTGACGAGAGACGAGACGAGAGACGAGAGACGAGGGACGGGAGACGGGAGACGAGAGACGAGAGACGAGAGGCGAGAGACGAGAGACGAGAGACGAGATGCGAGAGACGAGAGACGAGAGACGAGAGACGAGAGACGAGAGACGAGAGACGAGAGACGAGAGACGAGAGACGAGAGACGAGAGACGGGAGACGAGAGACGAGAGACGAGAGACGAGAGACGAGTGACGAGAGACGAGAGATGAGAGACGGGAGACGGGAGACGAGAGACGAGAGACGAGAGACGAGAGACGAGAGACGAGACGAGAAATAAGAGACGAAAGACGCGGAACAGGAGGCGGAAGGCGCAAGGCCAAAATCGAAAAGCGAAATACGAAAGACGGGATGCCAAAGGCGAAAGGCAGACGGCAGAGGAAAAAGGGTAGAGATCGAAGGGCGAACGGCGAAGTTCTGAGAGCAGAGTATAATGGGCGATGGACGGTAAACGATAAATGATGACGAATGAGGAATGGGAAAGAAAGAAAAACAAATGACAAAGGGCGGTGTTTTCGTTCTGGAGTTATCGCGGATACTAACATATAACATATACAGACACACAAAAATAGTCGATTGCATAACCTACATATTGTATATTTAGGTTGGAAGGTAATAAAAAGGGGATGAATAATTATCCTAAAAGAATATTAAAATTATTTAATTTCTTTTGATTTCTACTTTATAGGCTGGAAGGTGGTATGTAGTTCCACACCACATATTTTAATTATCGAAGTGTAGTCCATTACCTTGTAAGCCACTATACTTCATTTAGTCAGTAGTCAGATGTTACAATAGATGACAAACGGATTAATTTTTTATCCGAAATAGTGCTCTTCATTTCTCTTTTTGGTGAGTGGATTTTCGATCCTCCCTTCAAAACAGTGCTTTCTATTTCTGCTGATCTTGTTCCATTTGAATCTTTGTCTAAGCTATGCAAATTACTTTTTTCAACGATATTTTGCACGTGACCATTGTCGTCGTTCTCGGCCATAAATCGAACTTGCCAATATTTGACGTGTTTGCTTCCTGGAGAGAGTGTTCCGATCCTTTAGTTTCTTCTTCGTTGTTCTCGCTAAATGAATCTACATTAATAGGTAAATATATCTTTGGATGTAGAAGGAAGGTCAAAGCAAATGTTGTCTTCAGTAACAACGGGTATATCTTCGATATTGTACTAGATTAGCTTGTTTCAGCTGGATGGAGTTAAAGTAACATGATATATATATATATATATATATATATATATAATATTTTAGAATTTTCATGAATAGAATCCTTGAAGCAATCAGAATTTTCGAACATCGTAACCTTTTCTTGGCCGGCTATCTTAACAAAAGCATCAGACATAGAATTGTTGTTAATTACACTTTTTTTGGTGTTGGTCTTCCCCACATATTTAGAATAATCAATCGCTGATGGATCCCAGGGATATAAACCGGATGCTTTGAACCCATTTTTATAGATTCTCTTTTTAATTCTACAACCGCTGTATTTAACACTGAAGCAAAATTTTCTTTTATTATGGCGGCATTTGAATTTTTTCTTCGAAATTCTAACACTGCTTTATTCCAGTTATTCTTCAACGGCCTAAATGCAGCCACATCGGTAGGTTGCATAATTCTTGTCTCATTAGGGTAGAGCGCAATTAAGATAATTTTTAATCAGCTACACAACTCGCTAGTTTGTAAGGTCGATGAACAGTATAACTGGTGACTTAGTACTATTGGTTACCAAGTATTCTAAAACACATTGTCTATATATTCAAAAAGGTTTCATTATTCATCCACCCTGAATCACTCCACCATCCTTTACCCCATCCTTTGGGTACGGACCTTAAAACATCTGAAGGTAGCCGTTTGTATGGATCTATGATCATAGGGGTTGTTATATCACCCCATGCGGCAAACGTAAACATTACCGTAAGATTAACCTGCGCGTTCCCTTAGTAACTTAACAACTCTTATGTTTTTCGGGCATAAAAGAAGGCAAGTCTCATCTCCATTCTATACACGTTTTGGGTCTTGAAGCATATCGTCACATCCTTTTTGAAATGAATATGCTTGGACGCCAACGAACCAATATCGAATATCAATTTCATCTAGCTGTAGTAATGGCTTCTGTTGTCCTAAGGGTTACATCTGAATGTTGCTTTAAAAAGGCCGTATACCACCTTCTTCCAGGTCTACAGTTCTTAAGGCGTTGCTCTTCTTCTGATGTAAGGATAGGGATTGAGCCATGAGTAGTTTTGTCTTGGAAATGGTCGCTCGTTGTAAATTGGAGCATGGAACTGCTCTGCTGCTTTTCTTTGACTCTTTCTACTTTTTATTGTTTTAAGGGCATTGTTGACATCTTTCAAATATTTCTTTTGCATTTTATCTGGAAAGAAATATTCTTATTTTCGTACCTATTATTTAGACAATACCACTAACGATAAAGTTTTTGCGATAAATGCAATATGGTTTAATACGTATGCCAAAATGCCACGATAATAGTGACAAAAATCTCGGAAAAAGCCCATAAATTTTGTCGTCTGACGAGCACTAAATGTTGAGTGAAATATTGTCCAAAGCAATTAGTTCGTCCGGAAAAAGATTGCAGTTACAGTTATTGTCCACCATGGATTACAGTTGATGGCCGGCTTGATGCGTGTATGTGTGTCTGTGTGTCTGTGTGTCTGTGTGTCTGTGTGTCTGTGTGTCTGTGTGTCTGTGTGTATGTGTGTCTGTGTGTCTGTGTGTCTGTGTGTCTGTGTGTCTGTGTGTCTGTGTCTGTGTGTCTGTGTGTCTGTGTGTCTGTGTGTCTGTGTGTCTGTGTATCTGTGTGTCTGTGTCTGTGTGTCTGTGTGTCTGTGTGTCTGTGTGTCTGTGTGTCTGTGTATCTGTGTCTGTGTGCGCGCGTGTCTGTGTGTGGGTGTGTGTGTGTGTAGGTGTGTGTGTCGTGCGTGTGTGTGTGTGTGTTCGTGTGTTCGTGTGTGCGGGTGCGTGCCTCTGGGTCTGTGTGTCTGTGTGTCTGTGTGTGTCTGTCTGTGTGTCTATGTGTCTGTGTGTCTGTGTGTCTGTGTGTCTGTGTGTCTGTGTGTCTGTGTGTCTGTGTGTCTGTGTGTCTGTATGTCTGTGTGCTGTGTGTCATGTGTTGTGCTGTGTGTCTGTGTGTCTGTGTGTCTGTGTTCTGTGTGTCTGTGTGTCTGTGTGCTCTGTGTGTCTGTGTGTCTGTGTGTCTGTGTGTCTGTGTGTCTGTGTGTCTGTGTGTCTGTGTGTCTGTGTGTCTGCGTGTCTGTGTCTGTGTGCTGTGCATCTGTCTGTGTCTGTGTGTCCGTGTGTCCGTGTGTCCGCGTGTTCGTGTGTCCGTAATGTCCGTGTGTCCGTGTGTCCGTGTGTCTTCGTGTGTCTGTGTCTGTGTGTCTTGTGTCTGTGTGTCTGTGTGTGCTGTGTGTCGTGTTTGTTGTGTCTGTGTGTCTGTGTGTCTGTGTGTCTGTGTGTCTGTGTGTCTGTGTTGTTCTGTGTGTCTGTGTGTCTGTGTGTCTTGTGTCTGTGTGTCTGTGTGTCTGTGTGTCTGTGTCTGTGTGTCTGTGTGTCTGTGTGTCTGTGTGTCTGTGTGTTGCTGTGTCTGTTGTGTGTCTGTGTGTCTGTTGTCTGTGTGTCTGTGTGTCTGTGTGTCTGTGTGTCTCGTGTTCGTGTCTGTGTGTCTGTGTGTCTGTGTGTCTGTGTTGTGTGTCGTGTGTCCGTGTGTCCGCGTGTTCGTGTGTCCGTTGTCCGTGTGTCGTGTCCTGTGTCGTGTGTCTGTGTCTGTGTGTCTGTGTGTCTGTGTGTCTGTGTGTCTGTGTGTCTGTGTCTGTGCTGTTCGTGTCTGTGTGTTCTGTGTGTCTGTGTGTCTGTGTGTCTGTGTCTGTTGTCTGTGTGTCTGTGTGTCTGTGTGTCTGTGTGTCTTGTGTCTGTGTGTCTGTGTGTCTGTGTGTCTGTGTGTCTGTGTGTCTGTGTGTCTGTGTTGTTGTCTGTGTGTCTGTGTGTCTGTGTGTCTGTGTGTCTGTGTGTCTGTGTGCTGTGTGTCTGTGTGTCTGCGTGTCTCGTGTCTGTGTGTCTGTGTGTCTCTGTGTCTGTGTCTCTGTGTGTCCGTGTGTCCGTGTGTCCGCGTGTTCGTGTGTCCGTATGTCCGTGTGTCCGTGTGTCCGTGTGTCTGTGTGTCTGTGTGTCTGTGTGTCTGTGTCTGTGTGTCTGTGTGTCTGTGTGTCTGTGTGTCTGTGTGTCTGTGTGTCTGTGTGTCTGTGTGTCTGTGTGTCTGTGTGTCTGTGTGTCTGTGTGTCTGTGTGTCTGTGTGTCTGTGTGTCTGTGTGTCTGTGTGTCTGTGTGTCTGTGTGTCTGTGTGTCTGTGTGTCTGTGTGCCTGTGTGTCTGTGTGTCTGTGTGTCTGTGTGTTGTGTCTGTGTGTCTGTGTGTCTGTGTGTCTGTGTGTCTGTTGTCTGTGTGTCTGGTGTCTGTGTGTCTGTGGCTCGTGTTGTGTGTCGTGTCGTGTCCGTGTCGTCCGTGTGTCCGTGTGTCCGGTGTCGTGTGTCCGTGTGTCCGTGTGTCCGTGTGTCCGTGTGTCTGTGTCTGTGTGTCAGTGTGTCTGTGTGTCTGTGTGTCTGTGTGTCTGTGTGTCTGTGTCTGTTCTGTGTGTCTGTGTGTCTGTGTGTCTGTGTGTCTGTGTGTCTGTGTGTCTGTGTGTCTGTGTGTCTGTGTGTCTGTGTGCTGTGTGTCTGTGTGCTGTGTGTCTGTGTCTGTGTGTCTGTGTGTCTGTGTGTCTGTGTGTCTGTGTGTCTGTGTGTCTGTTGTCTGTGTGTCTGTGTGTCTGTGTGTCTGTGTGTCTGTGTGTCTGTGTGTCTGTGTGTCTGTGTGTCTGTGTGTCTGTTGTCTGTGTCTGTGTCTGTGTGTCTGTGTGTCTGTGTGTCTGTGTGTCTGTGTGTCTGTGTGTCTGTGTCTGTGTGTCTGTGTGCCTGTGTGTCTGTGTGTCTGTGTGTCTGTGTGTCTGTGTGTCTGTGTGTCTGTGTGTCTGTGTGTCTGTGTGTCTGTGTGTCTGTGTGTCTGTGTTCTGTGTGTCTGTGTGTCTGTGTGTCTGTGTTCTGTGTGTCTGTGTGTCTTGTGTCTGTGTGCTGTGTGTCTGTGTGTCTGTGTGTCTGTGTGTCGTGTGTCGTGTGTCTGTGTGTCTGTGTGTCTGTGTGTCTGTGTGTCTGTGTGTCTGTGTGTCGTGTGTCGTGTGTCTGTGTCTGTGTCGTGTTCTGTGTGTTTGTGCGTGTGTCGTGTCGTGTCGTGTCGTTGTCGTTGTCTGTGTGTCGTGTTCTGTGTGTTTGTGTCTGTGTCTGTGTCTGTGTGTCTGTGTGCTGTGTGTCTGTGTCTGTGTTGTGTGTCTGTGTGTCTGTGTGTCTGGTGTCTGGTGTCTGTGTCTGTGTGTCTTGTGTCTGTGTGTCTGTGTCTGTTGTCTGGTGTCTGTGTGTCTGTGTCGTGTGTCTGTGTGTCTGTGTGTTGTGTGTCTGTGTCTGTGGTCTGTGTGTCTTGGTCTGTGTGTCTGTGTGTCGTGTGTCGTGTTCTGTGTGTCTGTGTGTTGTGTGTCTTGTGTCTGTTGCTGTGTCTGTGTGTCTGTGTGTCTGTGTTCTGTGTGTCTGCGTGTCTGGTGTCTGTGTGTCTGTGTCTTGGTCTGTGTGTCTGTGTCGTGTGTCGTGTGTCGTGTGTCGTGTTCGTGTGTCTTGTCGTGTGTCGTGTGTCGTGTGTCTGTGTCGTGTGTTGTGTGTCTGTGTGTCTGTGTGTCTGTGTCTGTGTGTCTGTGTGTTCTGTGTTTGTGTCGTGTGCGTGTGTCGTGTGTCGGTGTCTGTGTCGTGTCGTGTGTCGTGTGTGTCGTGCGTGTGTCGTGTGTCGTGTGTCGGTGTTGTGTCGTGTGTTGTGTGTCTGTTGTGTCTGTGTGTCTGTGTGTCTGTGTGTCTGTGTGTTCTGTGTGTCTGTGTGTCTGTGTGTCTGTGTGTCTGTGTGTCTGTGTGTCTGTGTGTCTGTGTGTCTGTGTGTCTGTGTGTCTGTGTTGTTGTGTGTCTGTGTGTCTGTGTTGTCTGTTCTGTGTGTCTGTGTGTCTGTGTCGTCTGTTGTGTCTGTCTGTGTGTGCTGTGTGTCTGTGTGTCTGTGTCTGTGTGTCTGTGTCTGTTGTTTGTGTCTGTGTGTCTTGTGTCTGTGTGTCTGTGTCGTGTGTCCGTGTGTCCGTGTGTCCGCGTGTTCGTGTGTCCGTTGTCCGTGTGTCCTGTGTGTCTGTGTGTCTGTGTGTCTGTGTGTCTGTGTGTCTGTGTGTCTGTGTGTCTGTGTGTCTGTGTGTCTGTGTGTCTGTGTGTCTGCTGTGTCTGTGTGTCTGTGTGTCTGTGTGTCTGTGTCGTCGTGTCTGTGTGTCTGTGTGTCCGTGTGTCCGTGTGTCCGTGTTCGTGTGTCCGTGTGTCCGTGTGTCCGTGTGTCGTGTGTCTGTGTGTCTGTGTGTCTGTGTGTCTGTGTGTCTGTGTGTCTGTTGTGTGTCTGTGTCTGTGTCTGTGTGTCTGTGTGTCTGTGTGTCTGTGTTTGTGTTTGTGTCTGTGTGTGTCTGTGTGTCTGTGTGTCTGTGTGTCTGTGTGTCTGTTGTTGTGTGTCTGTGTGTTGTGTGTCTGTGTGTTGTCTGTGTGTGTCTGTGTGTCTGTGTGTCTGTGTTCTGTGTGTCTGTGTCTGTGTCTGTGTTCTGTGTGCTGTGTGTTGTCTGTGTCTGTGTGTCTGTGTGTCGTGTTCTGTGTGTCTGTGTTCTTGTGTGTTGTGTGTCTGTGTTGTCTGTTGTGCTGTGTCTTGTGTCTGTGTGTCTGTGTGTCTGTGTCTGTGTGTCTGTGGTTGTGTGTTCTGTGTCTGTGTGTCTGTGTGTTGTCTGTGTGTGTCTGTGTGTCTGTGTGTCGTGTGTCCGTGTGTGTCCGTGTGTGTGTGTCTGTGTGTCTGTGTGTCTGTGTGTGTGCTGTGTCTGTGTCTGTGTGTCTGTGTGTCTGTGTGTCTTTGTGTCTGTGTGTCTGTATGTCTGTGTCTCTGTGTGTCTGTGTGTCTGTGTGTGTGTCTGTGTGTCTGTTGTTGTCTGTGTCGTGTGTCTGTGTGTCTGTGTGTCCGTTGTCGTGTGTCGTGTGTCGTGTCCGTATGTCCGTGTGTCCGTGTGTCCGTGTGTCCGTGTGTCCGTGTGTCCGTGTGTCTGTGTGTCCGTGTGTCGTGTGTCTGTGTGTCTGTGTGTCTGTGTGTCTGTGTGTGTGTGTCTGTGTGTCTGTGTCTGTGTGTCTGTGTGTCTGTGTGTCTGTGTGTCTGTGTGTCTGGTGTCTGTGTGTCTGTGTGTCTGTGTGTCTGTGTCGTGTGTCTGTGTGTCTGTGTCTGTGTGTCTGTGTGTCTGTGTGCTGTGTTCTGTGTGTCTGTGTCTGTGTGTCTGTGTTCTGTGTGTCTGTGTGTCTTGTGTGTCTGTGTGTCTGTGTGTCTGTGTGTCTGTGTGTGTCTGTGTTGTGTGTCTGTGTGTCTGTGTCTGTGTGTCTGTGTTGTGTGTCTGTGTCTGTGTGTCTGTGTCTGTGTGTCTGTGTGTCTGTGTGTTGTGTGTCTTGTTCTGTGTGCTGTGTGTCTGTGTCTGTGTCTGTGTGTCGTGTTTGCGTGTTGTTTGGAAAGGAAAGCATGTCGCCGGTGTTGG
The DNA here is from genome assembly GCA_036346205.1 of Vesta saturnalis. Classification (NCBI taxonomy): domain Eukaryota; kingdom Metazoa; phylum Arthropoda; class Insecta; order Coleoptera; family Lampyridae; genus Vesta; species Vesta saturnalis. The sequence continues at coordinate 4,662,980 of JARFJB010000559.1, read as the reverse complement.
TGGGTGTGGTGATCGTGTGCGGCGGTGTCTGTGTGCGTTGGCGTGTGGTGCTGCGTGCGTGTGTGTGTGTGTGTGTGATGTGTGTCGTGTGTCTCTTGTCTGTGTCTGTGTTTGGTGTTGTTTAAAGGATGATGTCGCCGTGTGTTGGTGTGTGTGCCCGGTACATGGGTCGCGTGTCTGTGGTGTGTGGTGCGTGCGCGTGTGTGTGGTGTGTGCGTGCGGTGCGGTGTGAATGTGTTGTGTGTCTGGTGTCTGTGTCTGCGTGTTTGTGTCTGTGTGTCTGTTGTCTGTGTGTTGTGTGTGTGTGATGTCTGTGTGTTGTGTCTGTGTGCCTGCGTTTCTGTGTATCTGTGTTTGTTGTCTGTGTCTGTGTGTCTGTTGTCTGTGTTCTGTGTGTTGTGTGTCCTGTGTGTCTGTGCGTGTGTGTGTGTGTGAAGGGGTGTTGTGTGTCTGCGTATCTGGTGTCTGCGTTCTGTGTTTGTGTGTGTTGTGTGTCTGTGTGTCTGTGTGTCTGTGTTCTGTTGTCTGTGTGTCTTGTGTCTGTGTGCGTCTGTGTGTGTGTGTCTGTTCTGTTGCTGTTCGTGTTGTGTTTGTGTCTGTGTGTCTGTGTGTCTGTGTGTCTGTGTGTCTGTGTGTCTGTGTGTCTGTGTGTCGTGTCTGTGTTCTGTGTGTCTGTGTGTCTGTGTGTCTGTGTGTCTGTGTTCTGTGTGTCTGTGTCTGTGTGTCTGTTTGTCTGTGTGTCTGTGTTCTGTGTCTGTGTGTCTGTGTGTCTGTGTGTTGTGTGTGCTGTGTGTGTGTGTGTGTGCTGTGTGTTGCTGTGTGTCGTGTGTCTGTGTGCTGTTCGTGTGTTCTGTGTCGTGTGCGTGCATGTGGTGTGTGTGTCGGTGTGTGTGTGTGCGTGGTGTGTGTGTGTGTCGTGTGTGTGCGTGTGCTGTGTTCGTGCGTGTGCTGTGTCGTGTGTCCGTGTGTGTGCGTGTGTGTGTGTGTGTGTGTGTCGTGTGTCGTGTGTCGTGTGTGTGTGTGTGTCGTGTGTCGTGGTGTGTGCGTGTGTGTGTGTGTCGTGTTGTGTGCGTGTGTGGTGTGTGTCGTGTTGTGCGTGTGTGCGTGTGCTGTGTGTGTGTGCTGTGTGTGGTGTGTGTGTGTGTCGTGTGTTCAGGTGCTGTGCGTGTGTCGTGTGTGTGTGTCGGTGTGTGCGTGTGTGTGTGCGTGTGTGGTGTGTGCGTGTGTGGTGTGTGTGTGTGTGTGTGTGTGTGTGTGTGTGTGTGTGTGTGTGGTGTGGTGTGTGTGTCGTGTGGTGTGTGTGTGTGTGTGTGTGTGTGTGTGTGTGTATGTTAGTATCCACGATAACTACAGAACGAAAATACCTAGGTGCTTAAAATTTTGTATTTAAGCTTTTTTATTTGGTTTAGAACTGATTAAATTTTGGGAGAAATTCATCGGCGGAGAGGGATGGTTTATAAGAGGCAGTTTTTGATTTTTATGAATTATTTCTAAAAAAGCAGAATATTTCAAAGATGTAGACCTTGCAAATATCGATTAATTATGTTCTATTCAATTTTTTGAATTTAGCGGCAAAAAAATTCTTAAGGTAGAATTTAAGTGTTAGTTCAAATTCGTTCATTATCTGAATAACGATTAATTTTATAAGAAAAAGTGTTGACGTGTTTTTTAAATAAAATTGAACTCTACATAACTTTCCTTTATGAAGTTTTTTAATATAACGCAAGGTAAGTCAAAAGATTAATTAAATATGATTGAAAAAGTTTACACTGCATTATTGATATCTTATAGAAACGGGCGGCTATAGATTTTTTTTAACAACAACAAATTAATATCTGACATGAAGTTTTAAACGTCATTCTGGCACATTATTTGTTTTGTTTTGACAATATTGCCTGTTTTCGTTATGAACGTGTAAAAAAAAGTTGCGTAGTTACCCTAAAAAAATATAATTAAAATTATTTCATTTCTTTTAATTTTTTAAGTTAGCATCTAGATGTCTATTAACCTTTGTCAGAAATGAAGTTTTAAACGCCTGTTTGACATAGACTGTTGTTTCTGTTTTTAAAATGTTGCACATTTTCGTAATTAACATTATAAAAGAGGTTGCATAATTACCCTAAAAAAAATGTTATAAAATTATTTAATTTCGTTTAATTTCAATTTTGTAAGTTGGAAGGTTGTGTGATGTTCCACACCAGATATTTTAACAAACATTTTTAATAATTCATAAATTTGACAGTATGGCCAATAACTAGTACCTGGCCAACAACTGAACACGTACGTTGGAGGGTAATAATCTTAATAAAATAGGTTGTGTAAGTTAAAGCAGAAGCTAATGTAAAACATGCCACAGATTAATTTCTTGATAAGTACAAGACAAAAGGCAGTAAGAAATAAATCTAAGCCGCTTTAATTCAAAACGACAGTATTTATCTGCTCCAATACACACTTTTTGTATTTCTTAATATTAATTAAAAACTTGGACAACTTAATTCCATTAAAATTTTTTAACAATGATTAATTTTCTTTTGTAACAAACTTGTGTGGTATAAATTGGTAACTTTTAAAACAAAAAGATTCATTCTTAATTATAATTGAGTAAGTAAGATATTCAAATAAAGTCACCAGCAGGAGGATTTATATAAAAACTTAGAAAGGGATGGTAATTTAAGGAACACCCCTCTAGATTTCTAACTTTTGTCAATAAGTTTTTGATGTTATTTTCCTAAAACACGACAGGCAATCAATACATTGAATTTGATTTTCAATTAATCTAGAAAATAAAGGAAGTCACTAAACAAGTCTATTAATTTTAATTTCCCAATCACAAGGAAACACCTTAAGTTGTGATTCAACAGATGTTTGTTTAGCTAATCAATACTGTAAACGTGACAATTTAATTTGTTAAATTTATATTGTTGTCTTTGTGAAAAAAACTACATGTAGTCATATCTACATATACTTTTTAAATTCGAAAAGTAACTTAGACTGCTTGCTATTAGTAAATAATTAGAAACGAACCAAAACGTAATCAGTTTTACACAAAATGCCTAAACACCTGTTTTAACTGAAGCAAAAGTGTAACCAACATTATTATAATTAAAAGTAACAAATTAAAAACTTGCAATTAAGTTTAAAGTTATGATTTGTAATATAATATTTGTTATAAATAAGAAACTTTAATTTGTGTAATCGCACGTTAAGCTCATCTTAATTATACAATAGAGGAAGTGGTCCGAATATGGAACCCTGATTTGTTTTTTTATTGTAACTTATTAGTAGTACACGGACACTTGCACCTCCATTTTGGATTTTAACGTCACTTCCGGTTTTACACGCCCACGTGGGAGACCGCATTTTCCACCCTTATTTTTACTCGCTTACGTGTAGGTCGTATTTTTTCATCCCTATTTTTACACATCCACGTGTGAGACCGTGTTTTCAACCCTTATTTTTTATACGCTTATGTATGAGACCGTATTTTTTACCCTTATTTTGAGATGGTGATCTTTTAATTATTTTTATTAATATAAGATGATGATCTTTAATTATTTTTATTAATTAATTATCCTAGGGAAATTCTTAATCTGATAGTTTATAAGATGATGATGATCTTTAATTATTTTTATTAATTAATTATTTTTAACCTGAGGGAAATTCTTAATCTGATAGCTTTAAGATGATGATGATCTTTATTTATTTTTTATTAATTAATTATTTTTACTCGCTTACGTATAGGACGTGTATTTTCACCTCTATTTTTTACACACCCACGTGTAGGGCGTGTTTTTTCACCCCTATTTTATGACAGCTCACGTATAGGATGCGTATTTTCAACCCTCATGGTTTCTTTTCGAGGTCAACCCTAATTAGAGCCTTTTTTGCACGTGCTCACGTGAGGGACTGGTTTTGATGCTGGGGGGCTGGATCTGGACCCAGGTCTTGAAGTTGGAGTTGGTCTTAGGGTTATTTTTGATGGTATTAAGGTCCTTCTGGCTGTAACCCCTGGAGGTTGCACACGCATACAATGTTGGAAATTACATAAAAATTATTATCTAGTCTATTGCTTTAAAAAGGGTCAAATGCTATTGGATGATCTTTTACCTAAACGTATTTTCTAATAAGGATGTAAGATAACAGCTGTGTTAAGGATTGATCGTGCGTGGGGGTAATTTGAATGACAGTAAAATTTAATTATAGAACACTTATTTTTATTGTAAATGACATAATTAAAAATCCTCAGTGAACTATAAAAAAAAATTACTGACATTCCTAATGAAACAAATTTTTTTTTATTAAGTTAATTAATTACATAACAGTTTGCCTTCTAAAACGAATATTAAAAACATAGTTTACCTGCATTGAAATAATATCCATCCGCCCGTTAAAATGATGTACGCCTTAATTTTTAAAGAATAGCTTAGATGTGTTTTATAACTGTAATTAAAAATCTGTAAAATAAATAAAGCGCTATTGTGTTGACTAAAAGCTACAATTGGAAGCGTTGCTTGCTATACCCAGGCCATAGAGTTATGTTTAATTAGCTTTTTTGACAGATGTATTTATTTATGATAAGATCAGGCTTGCATGTAAAGTAATATAGAGGTGACACTAACTAGCTAATGTGTCTTGCTACTACACGTATCACAGTATTGAGGATTCTGTTTATGTATTAGCAAACGTACTACAGTCTCGAAACAGAATGCAGATAAAAAATTGAAGGAAGTGAATACGGTACAACTTCTGCGAACGAGTTGAAAGATTTGAAGCGTGTGCATCATTTCCAGAGCCGTGTTGAAACCAGTTAATTTAGGGCTAACCTCGTGTCCATGTAGTAAGAATATCTGATAAAACTATTAGGGTTATTAGTTACTTTCATATATAATCGTTCAAGGTGAAGACGATGAGGCGATTGTATCTCAAAAATCTCGTTTGACCTCATGAGATGTGTATAGCGTTTGTTAAAAAATACCTGTGAGGCTGTCTCTTGCAAAAAACATCAATAATCGTTAGCAATGTAGCTGTATCCGCTATTATGCTTATTTAATGTACACATATCACTAGTATAGCTTTTTTATATAGAGAGAGGAAGCAAGATTTCTAACGGTTGTAGTATTTCCAGAGCTCTATCGAAATCAATTAAAATTTAAGAATAATCTCATCTCTATGTAATAATAGACATAGTATAAACGTTACATATTTTAAATGTATTTAATATGTAGTCACTGTTTAATGTGTTTTTATTATTATGATGTAACATTAGTGGTATTAGACGATTTTTATGATTGTTAATAAACTATTAGTATCAGTGTGAAGCCGATGAGAGGAATGCATCTCAAATTTTTATGACTGTAACGCTCTCTATGAAATTTCAAATAAAATTAGATTACCTAAATTTTTTGTAAGTACAATATGATTGTTAAAATACGAATTCAGGTTTTTCTGTATTACTTTTTAAAATGGTTTAATGATCGGAATGCCTGTTTATATCCAACCATTCTATTCTGATAAATAAAAGAGATTTTTTTTAGTGCTTTAATTGTTTTAATCAAGAGCCCTGTAATAAAAAAATAACCCCATTGTTTTCCTTTTAATTCAGCATGTGTGTTTTTAAAAAATCGTGTTATAAAATTTATGATTTAGTGTTTTTAAAAAGAAATTATTTATATTATATTGGTAATCAATTTTAGACTATTAAATTAAACAAAGTTATATAATTACACGGTAATTAGCTAAAGTAAACATGAACAGTGATTTCTTACTACATATTGTTATGGAATTTAAAACATGTAACTTTCCAAAACTCTTAATATGGTTTTTTATAAAACATTTTGTGTATCCGTATATAAATATTTTTCAAACCGATTTATTTTAAGAGAAAGGTAAATACGATTTGCAGTAAGTATGATAAAGATAATAAGGTTTGTTTTGTATATTTTACGTTATGGGGAAATCAATAGGTAGTTTTACACAACCTAGAAAGTTTAATTACACAAGCAACACAAAAGCAGTAACTATCACTCGTGAAGCAGTACCTCAAAAACGTTCTTTAAGTACAGAACTGGTAAGCGTGGTGTTAACCTTTTATTTATTTTACAGATTTTTAATTACAGTTATAAAACACATCTAAGCTATTCTTTAAAAATTAAGACGTACATCATTTTAACGGGCGGATGGATATTATTTCAATGCAGGTAAACTATGTTCTTAATATTCGTTTTAGAAGGCAAACTATTATGTAATTAATTAACTTAATAAAAAAAAATTGTTTCATTAGGAACGTCAGTAATTTTTTTTTTATAGTTCACTGAGGATTTTTAATTATGTCATTTACAATAAAAATAAGTGTTCTATAATTAAATTTTACTGTCATTCAAATTACCCCCACGCACGATCAATCCTTAACACAGCTGTTATCTTACATCCTTATTAGAAAATACCTTTAGGTAAAAGATCATCCAATAGCATTTGACCCATTTTAAAGCAATAGACTAAATAATAATTATTATGTAATTTCCAACATTGTATGCGTGTGCAACCTCCAGGGGTTACAGCCGGAAGGACCTTAATACCATCAAAAATAACCCTAAGACCAACTCCAAGTCCACGACCTAGGTCCAGATCCAGCCCCCCAGCATCAAAACCAGTCCCTCATGTGAGCATGTGCAAAAAAGGCTCTAATTAGAGTTGACCTCGAAAAGAAACCATGAGGGTTGAAAATACTCATCCTATACGTGAGCTGTCATAAAATAGGGGTGAAAAAACACGCCCTACACGTGGGTGTGTAAAAAATAGGGGTGAAAATACACGTCCTATACGTAAGCGAGTAAAAATAATTAATAAAAAAATAAATAAAGATCATCATCATCTTAAAGCTATCAGATTACGAATTTCCCTCAGGTTAAAAATAATTAATTAATAAAAATAATTAAAGATCATCATCATCTTAAAAGCTATCAGATTAAGAATTTCCCTAGGATAAAAATAATTAATTAATACAAATAATTAAAGATCATCATCTTATATTAATAAAAATAATTAAAAGATCACCATCTCAAAATAAGGGTAAAAAATACGGTCTCATACGTAAGCGTATAAAAAATAAGGGTTGAAAACACGGTCTCACACGTGGATGTGTAAAAATAGGGATGAAAAAATACGTCCTACACGTAAGCGAGTAAAAATAAGGGTGGAAAATGCGGTCTCCCACGTGGGCGTGTAAAACCGGAAGTGACGTTAAAACCCAAGATGGCGGCGCAAGTTCCCGTGTACTACTCTCATTACATTAATAAAAACTATTAAAATTCATCTATAGATACCATAGGACATTTGTAACAAAATTGCAAAATATATTTATTGTTAAATGAAGTATATTGATATTATAAAAGAATATATAAAGTGGGGTACATTTTTTGAAGATGGCTAGGAGGTATGAAATATGGGCCCCTTATTAAAACTAAATAAATTTCCATTACGCGATAAAAAATATTAAATAAAACAACATAAAAAACAATGTATGCCTAAGTGAAGAAATAAGAAAAGGAAAAACTAAAGTTATTGACAAAAATCACAAATGTAAGTCTTTTTCTGCTCCGGAACACTCTTCATGAGCCCAGAGACTACACATTACACACTGAATCCACTTTTCTCCTCTGATATCATCAGAAAATCGTTGTTCACAAAATATACACGAAGCATCTTTACTGTCAGGAGTATCTTGGTCGATTTGATCTACGTCAAGGTCATCATCTGCAGGCAAAAATTCATCTTCCTCTTCTTCATCTGAACTAAATCTGGTTTGAGTTTTTCGTTTGGGTTTCGCTACATTTTCTTTCAACTTTACTTCAGATACTTTTTGCATTCCCTTTTTCTCGTTTGTCTTTACGTTTTCTTTCGTTTCCACTGAAAATACTTTTCTTTTCCCGTTTCCTTATTTTCTCAATAGATAATTCAAGATCTGTTCTATACGGAGATGAAGTTATAATTTGGGAACGAGAGGTTTTTATTCCTCTTGTAGATGCTCGTTTTGTAACTGAAGGGACAGGTGAAAGAATGAATGGGCTGATGAATGTATTTGAACAGTCTTCTAATACTACGGTTGTTCAGGCCATTGTGCAAATTAATGGTGGATCTTGATTTTTAGAACAACTTGGTTGTGGAACTTCTGTTTAAGACTTTGGACAGGATCACATGTCAGTTCTTCCAGCTGATTTTCAGTTGAGTTATAGGTTTTTTCAGCTTCAATTTTTTCAGCAATGAAATCAGAATCTGAAAAAATCTTTTTATTTATTGGCCAAATTCCGGTTACTTTAAATCCATTTGTAGCTATCTCACCCGTCTGGCATTTTAGAAATGCTTTACCCAGTAACTACGCCAGGTCAAATTGTGTTAGTGCTCTGTTATTAATGCGAATCCAAGTTCTGCCCTCTTCACTGTAATACGCTTTTAGTGGTCCCATGAACGTTTTATCAAGTGGTTGGAGTTTATGGGTTGCAGTTAGTATATACAATTTAATAATGATTTAACCTTACCTGAACGACAGTTAATGAGAAACTAAGCATCGTCTCAAAATAGAAGTATATACAGGGTTCGCATGGGTTTATTTCTAAAATACCTTTTCTCGATTATTGTACAATTATTTCTTCTAAAACGTTCGAATCGGTTAGTATATACGATTTAATAATGATTTAACCTTATCTGAACGACAGTTAATGAGAAACTGAGCATCGTCTCAAAATAGAAGAATATACAGGGTTCGCATAGGTCCATTTCTAAAATACTTTTTCTCGATTATTGTACAATTATTTCTTCTAAAACGTTCGAATCAGTTAGTATATACAATTTAAAAATAATTTAACCTTACCTGAACGATAGTTAACGAGAAACTATCCATCGTCTCAAAATAGAAGGATATACAGGGTTCGCATAGATCCATTTCTAAAATACTTTTTCTCGATCATTGTACAATTATTTCTTCTAAAACGTTCGAATCAGTTAGTATATACAATTTAAAAATAATTTAACCTTACCTGAACGATAGTTAACGAGAAACTATCCATCGTCTCAAAATAGAAGGATATACAGGGTTCGCATAGATCCATTTCTAAAATACTTTTTCTCGATCATTGTACAATTATTTCTTCTAAAACGTTCGAATCAGTTAGTATATACAATTTAATAATGACTTAACCTTACCTGAACGATAGTTAACGAGAAACTATCCATCGTCTCAAAATAGAAGGATATACAGGGTTCGCATAGATCCATTTCTAAAATACTTTTTCTCGATCATTGTACAATTATTTCTTCTAAAACGTTCGAATCAGTTAGTATATACAATTTAATAATGACTTAACCTTATCTCAACGACAGTTAATGAGAAACTAAGCATCGTCTCAAGGATATACAGGGTTCGCATAGGTCCATTTCTATAATACTTTTTCTCGATTATTGTACAATTATTTCTTCTAAAACGTTCGAATCAGTTAGTATATACAATTTAATAATGATTTAACCTTATCTGAACGACAGTTAATGAGAAACTAAGCATCGTCTCAAAATAGAAGGATATGCAGGATATGGGTTGAATTTTATTATGTCCAAATTTCTGGTGTGGTTGTAATGTCCATCTACTATGAGCAACACAGGTGACGCTTCGGTTGGTTTTACAAACTGGATAAAATGATTGAACCATTCTGTGAATAAATTTTGCTGAATCCTGCCACTTGGATGTATTGCATACATGCTACCAGCTGGTGCTCCGCGCATAAGCTAATCATTTTTATTTTTTCTTGGGAAGATAAGCATTGGGGGAACAAATTGTCCTCCTGCACTCAGTGCTGCAACCATAGTCACTAGCGAACCTTTCTCAGCCGATGTAATGGCAGCAATCTGACGTTTTCCTTTTCGTGCAATGACCTCAGGAATCCTCCACGGTACAACGGAAAGACCAGTTTCGTCGACATTAAATATTTGGTGTAGTCCATAGTTATGTTTTACATTTTGTGCCTCAAGGTTATCGAAAAATATTTTGATATTTTTCTTGTTGAACCCCAAAGCCCTTGCAAAAGAGGTTCCAGTTGGTCTTCGCAGGGATAGTTGATTTTTATGCCTAGTTAAAAAAGCATCTAACCAGCTACTACCTGCAATACCATTTTTACAAGGATTTTTAATTTCATTTTTAATAGCCAGTATGTATGCCATTCTACATAGATCTTTTCTGGTTAAACCAAAAAACTGAGACCACATTTTGAGAATATACTCAACTAATTCTTCTTCTATGGAATATGCAAGAATTGGTTTTCGTCCCAGTTTGGTACTTATGATATCAGCAACGGGAAAGTCGCTCATTTTCTCTTTCTCTGCAAAGTCGATCTTGGGACTCGAAAACTTTTGGAGGCAATTTTTAAACCCATGTGTTTTTGTTGTACAGCGTCAACAGCTCGCTTCATATCCTCCTCGTTCCACTTTTTCCTCAGATTTCGACGAATAAATTTTCTGTTATTGCCGAACATTGTTAGCCTGTAAAAAACAGAACATTTTATTGTTTCGGTCCGAATATGGACCCCTGGCCCATATTTAACTCACACAAGGGGCCCATATTTTAAAATGTTTACATTCAGAATAAATATTAGGTTATAATTCTGTAAATTTGTTTGCGTTCACAACCTATACTAGAATCTCTTTTTAACCTTTTCTGAACCAGACCCGAAGTAATACAAAGAAATGCCAATATCACGTAATATATACTTACCCAATAAAATTCTTACAACGGTCAAAAACATACAAACCTCACTGTGCAACATCAATGCGTGTACTGATCGCGGCACTTGTAGATATAGTGTAGGAGAGGCGCCACTTATTTCATAGATAGTTCGAGGGCCCATATTAAATGCATAGCCCATATTCGAACCAGTTCCTCTAATTATCATGATTATTATTTTATAATAATGGACATTGTTCGTTTATCACAAAGCGACCAAAACTTCTCTTCAATCCAAAGAATCTAGTTTACATTTAGTAAGGAAAAGTAATTAAAACTAGTTCAAATTTTTCAATTAAATTGGTTTGATTAGGTAGGTGTTTATTACCTTTAGCTAGCTTACTCAAAAAGCATTAAAAACGTAGTCAGTTTTAACAGACAAACCGAATTTAGCGATACTAAAGGTAATTATAGCTAGTTAGTAACGTCAAATTAAATTAAATTGTGATTAGTATGATAATTTAGATTTAGATAACGACAAGTAATTCTAGGTTGTCGCAATTCGATAATTGAATTGTCAAATTTGTGTTCTTCGTTTTAAGAAATCAATTTTTATTTGTTTTAAGTTACAAGTAAAAAGTCTGATTTAAGTCTGTGTAATTAGCTAGCCTGCCTTTAATTAGTATTTGGTAATTAAAAACCTAGTTCGTTTTAACATAAAACGTCCAAAAACCGAATTTAACTCAAAAATTGTAATTAGCATTAATTAATTAGTTCAACCTTAAATTAAATTAAAGTCGTAGTTAGTACATTCAACTAAAAATCCTGATTTAAGTCTGTTAATTATATATTTACTGCCTTATCTTTAATAAGCAGTTGATAATTAAAAAGGAAGTTAGCTTTCACTTTAACGTTCAAAAACTAGATTTAACTAAAAAAATGTTTAATTAGACTTAATGAAATTAGAGGTAATTACAACTAATTAGAAACTTCAATTTAAGTTAAAGTTGTAATTAGTCATGACTTAGACTTAAGTAAGAACAATTAAATTTACGTAATTGCAATTCGATAATTCAAATTCCAAATTATTGTTCGTCGTTTTGAGCAAGAAATTTTGACTTGTTTTAAGTCACAACTAAAACGGTCTGATTTGTCTGTGTAATTACATATTTAGCTAAGTTACCTTTAACAAGCATTTGATAATCAAGAATGTAGTTAGCTTTCACGTAAAACATCCAAAAACCCGATTTAGCTCAAAAGTATCCAATTAGCATTAATGAAATTAAAATTAGAAAGTCTAAAAGCAAATTAAAATTAAATTAGTAAAATGATATAAATCTAGGTAATGGCAATTAATTTAAAGTTATCCCAATTTGATAATTGAAATTCCAGATTTAGTGTTCGTCGATTTAAGCAATGGATTTTGATTCGCTTTAAGTTATAATTGAAAAGCCTGATTTAAGTCTGTGTCATTAGATCTTTAGCTAGCGTACCTTTAATAAGCATTTGATCATTTAAAACGTAGTTAGTTTTAACATAAGGCGTCCAAAAATCGGATTTAACTCAAAAAATGTAATTAGTGTTAATACAGTAGAATATAATTAAAACTAATTAAGACACTTCAAATTGAATTAAAGCATAATTAGTGTGATGATTTAGATTTTGGCAGTGACAACTAATTTTAATTTATCGCAATTCGGTAATTAAAGTACCAAATTTTTGTTTAATTTACGTCAATGTAATTACACCTTTAGGTAGCTCACCTTTAATAAGCATTTTAATTTTAAGTAACATTCCAAATTTTTATTCGTCGTTTTAAGCAATAAATTTTGATTTGCTTTAAGGTACAACTAAAAATCTAATTTAAGCCTGTGTAATTAATTACACCTTTAGCTAGCTTACCTTTATAATCATTTCATAATTAAAAACATAGCTTTAACATAAAGCGTACAAAAATCGGATTTAACTAAAAAAGTGTACTTAGCATTAAGACAATTAAAGGTAATTAAAGCCAGTTGGAAACTTCCGGGCAATTAAAGTTTTGACTAGTATAGTGATTTAGGTTTAGGTAATTACAATTAATTATATATTACTGCGACTGAATAATTAAAATTCCAAATTTTTTTTCGTTGTCTTAAGCAATAAATTTTAATACGCTTTAAGTTACAACTAAAAGTCTAATTTAAACCTGTGTAATTACACTTTTAGCGAGCTTACCTTTAATAATCATTTCATAATTAAAAACGTAGTTAGTTTTAACATGACGCGTCCAAAAATCGGATTTAACTCAAAAAATGTAATTAATATTAATAAAATAAAATATAATTGAAACTAATTAACACACTTCAAATTAAATTAATGAATAATTAATGTGATGATTTAGATTTTGGCAGTGACAACTAATTTTAATTTATCGCAATTCGGTAATTAAAGTACCAAACTTTTTGTTTAATTTACGTTAGTGTAAATTACACCTTTAGCTAGCTCACCTTTAATAAGCATTTTAATTTTAGGTAACATTCCAAATTTTTGTCGTTTTAAGCAATAAATTTTGACTTGCTTTAAGGTACAACTAAAAATGTAATTTAAGCCTGTGTAATTAATTATACCTTTAGCTAGCTTACCTTTAATAATCATTTCATAATTAAAAACATAGCTTTAACATAAACCGTACAAAAATCGGATTTAACTAAAAAGTGTAATTGGCATTAGTACAATTAAACGTAATTAAGGCCAGTTGGAAACTTCAGAGATAAGTAAAGTTCTGTTAATTATATATTACTGCGACTGAATAATTAAAATTCCAAATTTTTTCGTTGTCTTAAGCAGTAAATTTTAATGTGCTTTAAGTTACAACTAAAAGTCTAATTTAAGCCTGTGCAATTACACCTTTAGCGAGCTTACCTTTAATAATCATTTCATAATTAAAAACGTAGTTAGTTATAACATGAGGCGTCCAAAAATCGGATTTAACTCAAAAAATGTAAGTAACATTAGTACAATTAAATTTAATTAATACTACTTGTAGACTTCAGAGGCAAGTTCTGGCTAGTATACTGATTTAATTAAAATTCCAAATTTTTGTTCCTCGTTTTAAGCAATAAATTTTTATATGGTTTGTTACAACTAAAAGGTCTAACTTACGTCTGGGTATTTATATCTTTAGCTAGCTTACCTTTACTAAACATTTAATAATTAATAACATAGTTTTAACACGAAACGTCCAATAACCGGATTTAATTCAAAAAGATAATTAGAATTAATGAAATTAAGGTTAATTAGTTACAAACTTCAAATAAAATTGAAGTTATAATTAGTGAATTTTATTGGACTTTAACTAAGAACAATTAATTTTGGGTTATCACAATTCGGTTTTTGTTTTTGTTCCTCGCTTTAAGCAATAAGTTTTAAGATGCTTTGTTACAACTAAAAAGTCTAATTTACGTCTGGGTATTTACATCTTTAGCTAGCTTACCTTTACTAAGCGTTTAATAATTAATAACATAGTTTTAACACGAAACGTCCAAAAACCGGATTTAATTCAAAAAGGTAATTACAATTAATGAAATTAAAGGTAATTAGTTAGAAACTTCAAATAAAATTAAAGTTATAATTAGCCAATTTTATTTGAAATTAACTAAGAACAATTAATTTTAGGTTATCGCAATTCGATAATTGAAATTCCAAATGTTTGTTTTAAGCAATAAATTTTGATTTGTTTTAAGTTACAAATTAAAAAAATCTAATTTAAATAGGTGATTACACCTTTTGCTAGCTTACCTTTAATAAACATTTGATAATTAAAACGTAGTTAACTTAAACATAAAACGTCCAAAACCTGATTTAACTCAAATTATATAATTAACGTTAATGTTATTAAATTAATTAAAACTAGTAAAAACTTCAAATTAAATTAAAGTTGTAATTAGTGTAATGATTGGGATTTAGGGAATGACAATATATGTTAGGTTATCGCAATTCGGTAATTTGGAAATTCCAAATTTTTGTCAGTCGTTTTAAACAATAAACTTTGATTTTTTAAGTTACCATAAAAAGTCTGATCTAAGTGTAATTACAAGTTTAGATAGCTTTAATATTAAGCTTCTGATAATTAAAAACGTAGTTAGTTTTACTATGAAACGTCCAAACACCGAATTTAACCCAAAAAATGTAATTAGCATTAATGAAATTATAGGTAATTAAAACTAGTTACAAATTCCAAATCAAATTAAATTATTTAGATTTAGGTAATGACAATGCATTTTAGGAATCCAAATTTTTGTTCGTCACTTTAAGCAATAAATTTTAACATTTGAAAATCTGGCCTACATTTAATAATCATTTTATAGTTAAAAATATAATTGGTGTAAGATAGAATGTCCAAAAATCAGATTTAAGATTAAGCAATGCAATTAAATGTAATGCAAAAAATATTAGTAATTAATTCTGTATTATAAGTGTTTTGTAACTGTGGTTTCATATTGGTTAAGTTGATCGGGCTATTTCCACAGTTTTTGCTTTTTGAGCGCGACGTTTCGGAAGCGGACTTTGCTTCCGTCATCAGGCTTAGTCTTGAGAAAGACTGTTTTCGAACTTGAGTGGAATTCATACGATATGATTTTTTGCCAAACACTTGACTAGTCTCAGATTCGAACTTGGTACCTTTCACTTACCAGTCTAACACCTTTACCGCTGAGTAATCCAATATGTTTTTTACAACATACACACACACACACACACACACACACACACACACATATATATATATATATATATATATATATATATATATATATATATATATATATATATATATATATATATATATATATATTGTACTGATCCTAAACTCCCCGACACTCTAATTACTTATTATTTTATTAAATTATATAATTATAATTATATTTATATTATTTTTGTTAAAATTAATATTTAAACAGTCGGATATAACGTGAACTATAACTTTTACGATGGTACCCTTTTCATAATTATTTAAATTGCCCAAACTAACTTTTAAAAACAGTCGCATGTAAAGACTCATCAAAGGGGATAGGGTTCAAAATTTAGAAGAAACTTTATTTTTAAATGATAAAGTAAATTATTATTTATCTGAATTATACTAAGATTTTGAATTAAATAATTATAGTTAATTTGATTAATGCACATTGAGTTATTGCCCAATTATATTTTATTGTATCTAACTTGTTCAAAGAAATTGAATTATAAATTTTAATTTGCATTAATATATGTGTCACACCCTGTACATAACAAAAATTCTTCAAAATGCATACTTGGGCATGCGCTGTGAATACGCAAACATGTGACTTTTGGTTACAATAAAAATGAAATTCGCCATACATGTAAGTATAAATACGTTTGAATTTATTCAATATTATATTAACCATTTAAATTTTTAGACCAAATAATGTTCCCTTTGGACATGCATACACGTTGTCGCACATCATGTTTGTTACAAAAGATGGAAATTATGAACACAACAATGAAATATCAATGTCAACAATAAAGTACGAAAT
Organism: Vesta saturnalis; assembly: GCA_036346205.1. Classification (NCBI taxonomy): domain Eukaryota; kingdom Metazoa; phylum Arthropoda; class Insecta; order Coleoptera; family Lampyridae; genus Vesta; species Vesta saturnalis. Next base: position 4,646,741 of record JARFJB010000559.1, on the reverse strand, counting down.
CATAACACTCACATAAAATGTCCTCCTTATCTGGTTACTGCTGATGAAGTTGATTGTAGAAAACAGCTCCTTCAAACTCCAACTCTGCTTCTCGAACATCCAAATTTTCTTCAATATTAACAGCTCATACGTTTACGTAAGTTTCACTAATGTTATTATATTTCTGATGAATCTTTATTTTTAGGATCATCACACTTTTTGTATTTATTTCAAAATAAATTTTGAAAAGCATGGATAGTTTGAAGGTTATTATAAATTAAACACGCTTCCAGTAAATAAGGTGTATAATGATGATAACACGAAGAGAACACAATTACATAACCATAACAACGTAAACAAAACAAACTTAAAAAAAAAACAATGTCGAAACTGCGGAAATATTTTCACTTACTATCGATAACATCCGATTTTGATTTTTATAAAAAAAGGTAAACTAACCTTAATTTAATTATTTCCCGACAAAAGACTATCACTTGTTTCTTTTAACACTTCCGATACTAAAATCGCACTTTGTTTTTAACGAAGTGACGTTATTTTGTTTAAAATAATTTCACAAAAAAAAAATTGGCAACATCTTACTTTAGCAAGCTGTTGAAACAGAGAAAAATTAAGAGAGATTGTAATCCTTCAGCACTTCTATTTATATGATTATGGGTAACGACCATAATCTTCGATTGTTATCAATAGTTACCAACAATGTTTCCTAAATTCTGATTGGCTAAAGCAATTTTTACATTACGTTATAATTTCAAAACCTCATAACTTTTGCCCCCTTAAACCTATCTTAAAACTAATAACATATTCATAATCTACATAAATTTTCACATGAACTAATTCCTCCAATTAATAACCAAGTTAATTTTCACACTGAATTATTGATTTTAAGCTAATTTTATGTACTTTACAGGCCTGGAAATGATTTCCACATGAATATGGGATGCTACTACACATAAATATTCATCTTTTACATTTCTACGGCCAATTTGAAAGGAAAATTATTTTAAATTTTCAAACACTCTTAGAAACTAAATTTGACAAGATGGTCACAAATATAGTGAATTGGGACTTGAAATTGAGGCTACTTTACTATTTTTACCTCTTATAATTTATTTTACACAAATCGTCTCAATCTAAAATAACTTTTATATAAATTTTATGTGAGGAAATAACATAACCTCATATTGTTAATACAATTTTCAATGTATAATTTCACACTTTTAACCACTATAACTGTTTGTGAAAGTATTTAAACTTAATGTTTATGTCTCAATTTAATTTATTTTAACACTTTTATAGGTCTATAAGTTCTTCTACGACTAATGTCGAATTGTTGCAAATCACTAGTTTAAGGTCTGTAAATGTTGATTAAACACAATAATTCCAGAACTGCTGCTTAATTTATGTTTTATAGTTGATGACCAATGTAATTGTTCTGTTTTTTCGTAATTTTAGCACTGATATACGTTTATCGCACTAACACGAACGTTTTCATGATTCTTGGCTGCGTACATTTAAATTGTGACATTGATACCAGCCTATATCTAGTTTTTAACATTATTTTTATAAACTACAGCCTGTATCTCATATCGTCAGGGAACATTATGTTTAAATAAACTTACTAACTAAATATGAACTTGAATTAAATAATAACGATAACTAGACATACCCTATACTTAAATGTAATGTGCTGTGGACTATACTTATATTAACATTTTATTATGAAATATTTAAATTAACATACATCTTAATGTTCATCAATCATTCTTATCTAGAATTATATATAATGATATGTACCATTTGTACAAACTAAAGAAATTATTCACTATGTGACTTACATAGCTACTCGAATGTAATTTAAATCATGTCAACATATATATATATATATATATATATATATATATATATATATATATATATATATATATAAAACTTTTTCGTGGGTGCGCAGAAATTTACTGCGCATGTTGCGCCATAACTTATTGCGCAAGTGTATTGCGCTTAAGCTCTTCGCGCATTATTAGAATCCATGTGGATTTCATTTCCACACTAACTTGGCTTATTGAATTTTCTGCGAGTGCGATGTATGTGGCTTCTTTGAGTTTCCGACGAGTGGTATCCTCGTCCTTTGCCGCTATTTGTATGTTATCCCATTGGATGCGGTACTCTTCGTTTCAGACATGTTCGACGATTCTTGATTTTTTCTGTTTTGCATTTGCGGACGTTGTTCTTATGTTCCTGTGTTCTCATTTTGAGTGGTCTACTGCTCTCTCCTATGTATGCTGTGCCGCATTCGCATGGTAGAGTGTATACACAATTCTTGGAATTCAGATCTTCACTACAGCAAACCTCCGTATCTGTACGGCCTACCAAAGATTTATAAGCAAGGAATTCCTCTGAGAGCAATTGTGAGCTCGAGAAATTCACCTTGTCACCCAGTAGCACACTATCTGCTGGCAACATCACGCCGAGTATGTGGTTATACGCAGCACTTCGTGGAAATCATCAGAAACTTCTAACCGAACCACCAAGAAATACTGGTAAGCTTCGACATTGTGAGCTTATTCACAAATGTGCCCACCGATAAGGCACTGACTATTATAAAGGACAAGTTGGAAAATGATGAAACGTTAGACGAACGCACAAAACTCTCGGTAAACACAATAATAGAACTGACAATATGCATTATATATATATATATATATATATATATATATATATATATATAATGGAAGACTTTGAAGACACGCAATACCCGAATTTACGAAGAAACCAAGGATGCGGCTTAGATACGTGGACGATACTTTCGTAGTTTGGCAGCAGGGCAAGCATAAGCTAGATGAATTCCTAGATCATCTAAATAGCTAATTACACTGCCTTAAAATTGACCAGAACGCATAGGGGAATACTAACCAAAACCAAACCACACAATGAAGCTCAGAATTCCAAGAATTGTGTGTAAAACCTACCATTAGCAGAGCATACATAGGAGAGAGCAATAGACCACTCAAAGTGAGAACACAGGAACATAAGAACAACGTCCGCAAGGCCGACACAAAAAATCTAGAATCGCCGAACATGTCTGGAACGAAGATTACCGCATCCAATGGGATAACATACAGATAGTGGCAAAGAACGAGAACACAACTCGTCGGAAACTTAAAGAGCCCTCATACATCGCACTAGCAGAAAATCCAATAAGCCAAATAAGTTCTAAAAAATATGTATTGGGTTACTCAGTGGCTCAATGGTAGAGGTGTCAGACTGGTAATTGCCTACCACGTTCGAATCTGAGAGTAGATAAGTGCTTGGGAAAAAATCATAACGTATAAATTCGACTCAATTACGAAAACAGTCCTTTTCAGAACTAAGTCTGATGACGGAAGCAGAGTCCGCTTCCGAAACGTCGCGCTCAAAAAGCAATAACTATGGAAATAGGCTGATCGACTCAACTAATAAGTAATTAAGTCTGTAAAAGGTCTGGCTTAAGTTTGTGTAATTATACTCCTAGCTTGCCTACTTTTGATAATTAATAATTGATCATTCATTAATAATTGAGAACACAGCTAATTAAACTCGCAACGTCAAATAAAAACGTGTAATGGCTTATAGTATGATTTACATTTGGGTAATATAGTTTAAGCCTATGTAATGCATCTCAGACTAGCTTACCTTTAATAATTCATTGATAATTAACGTGGCTAATTCAACACACAACGTTACTATAACAAATCTTACTTTTGGAAAATTAAAGGATTTGTTTTAAGTTATGGCATTTAAATAATTAAAGTGGAAATATTATTTTAAGTTTTGCTTTGTTTTAATTTACAAGTGAAAAGTCTAATGTAAGTTTATGTAATTACACTTTTACCTATGAAAAGGTAAACATTCGCAATTATCATTCCTAATTAAAATACTTAGATTTGAAATCGTGTATTTTTATTTGTTTTACATAAACCTAAACGTTTGGACGACAATTAATTAAGTACGTTGTCAAATAAATTTATACGAAAATAAAATAATTTAAAAAAAGGCAACTAATGCTTAAGCCATTAATAGTAATCACTAGTCCGTAACTTTCAATTCAATTAAACTTGTAACTAGTAACAACTAGTTATGGCAATCCGAGTATTAGACATTGCAAGTTTTGGACAATAAGTTCTGATTTGTGTTGTGTTTGGAACAAAACATCCTAAAAAATAAAAATAATAATTAATTGTTCTGTAATTAAATCTAATTCAAACCTTCCAATTAAATTGAAGTTGTGATGACTAATATAATTAAAATTTAGGAAATAACTATTTATTTTAGGTTATCGCAATTTCATAATTACCATTGCTAATATTTGTTAGATTATTACGTTAAAATAAAAAATTGTGTTTTAAGTTTGTGTATTACGCCTTTAACCAACTTGCATTTAATAGTCATTTGATGTTAAGAAGTCCGTTAGTTTAACAAAAACATGCAAAAAATACATTTACATTTAACATAATTAAAAAAAATTAATACTAATTTGAAAATTATAATTAAGTTGAAGTTATAATTGTTTAGATAAGATATTGAAAAAGTGTAATTGAAGTTTGTACAATTACAGATTAGTTAGATTCCCTTCCATGATTATTTGATAATTAAGAATGTTGGTAATTTAACGCAAAATGTCTAAAATTAGGTTTTAATTTTAAAACATAAATCTAATTTGCAACTAATTAAAACTAGTTACCAATTAAATTGAAGTTGTGATTAATAATACAATCCAGATTGACGTATTGACAATTAATTTTAGGTTATAGCAATCGGATAGATAAAATTGAAAACTTTTTTGCGTTTTAAGGAATGAATTTTAATTTGTTTTATGTTACAAGTAAAAAGTCTAATTAGGTGTTCACAGTTACTTCTTACCTTTAATAATTATTTGATAACAAACAATGTCAATTTAAGCCAAAAGTGCAAGCATCAAATTTAATTGAAAAAATGCAATACATCTTAAATTAATTGAACCTAATTTAAAACTTCCAATTAAATTGATGTTGTGACCATTAATTTTCAGTTACTTTAATTCAAAAATTTAAACTTAAATTTTTGCGTTTCAAGCAATAAATTTTAATTTCTTTAGGTTACTGATTAAAGGCTTGATTTAAATTTGTTTAATTGGTCTGTTTTAATTAAAAAGTGAAATTATTTTCAAAGCATCCAAAAGTAATTAACATAGTTCAAAACTATTAATTATAGATGTAATTAGTAGTATCATTTAGATTTAGGTTATGACTATTAATTTTAAATTATCGCCTTCAGATAATTAAATCTTATTTAGAGTTTTAAGTATTAAATTTTCATTTGTTTTAAGTTACAAGTAAATAATCTTATTTATGTATGTGTAATTACACCTTTAGGTTGCTTACTTTTAACAATTGTTTAATAATCAAAAACGTTGATAGTTTATAACAAAACGTTCAAAAATCGTATTTAATTAAAAAGTGCATTTAAATTTTAGGCATTAAATGTAATTAAGACTAATTGACTTTAAAGTTGTGATTAGGAATATAATTTAGATTTAAGTAACCACTATTAATTTTAAGCTATACAAATTTAATGATTAAATTTGCAGTTGCAATGTATTTTGATTTGATTTAAGTTACAAGTAAAATGTCAAGTTTGAGTAATTACATTTTCAGCTAGCTTACTTTTAATAATTACTTAATAACTAGGAACGTAGCTAGTTTAACACACAACGTCCAAAAGCCGGTTTTAATTCAAAGACTGTAATTTCCTTTAAGGAAATTGAGGCTAATTAAAGCTACTTCTAACAAACTTCTAATTAAATGAACCTTGTGATTAGTAACACAATGTAGATTTTGATCAGTTAATTAATTTCAGCTTATCGTAATTACACAATAAAAAATATATACATTTTTCGTTTGAGTTTTAAACAATAAATTTTGATGTAAGTTATAGTAAAGAGTCTAAGTTTGAATAATTACTCCCTTAGCTTTAATAATTCAGCAAATACAATTAATTTAAAAGTAATTAAAGATAATTCAAAATAGTTCTAAATTTACAATGAAATAGAAGTTATGGTTAGTCATATGATTTTGATTTTAAGTTATGGCAATTTCGTTACTAAAATTGCAAACTTTGTTCGAATTTTAACCTATAACATTTTGCTTGTTTTAATTTACAATTAAAAATTGTGAATTAGCTACCTACATTCTGATTTAAGTTTGCGTATTTACTCCTTTAGCTAGCTTCCATTTAATAATTTTCCGATGATTAAGGATAATTAAGAACGCACAAAAAATGATTTTTATTATAAAAATGCAAATATCTTTGAAACAATTAGAAGCATTTTGATTCGAAATTTCTTTAAATAAAAGTTATAATTATTAATATAATTTAGAATTAGGCCTATTAATCTTAAGTTATGAAGTTATTTACGTTAATTAAATAATTCAAATTTCACGTTTTTTCGAGTTTCAAACAATAAATCTTTATTCGTTTTAGTGTAATTAAGTTAGTATAATTACCTTTTAGCTAGATTACCTTCAACTATTATTTGATAATTAAGAAAAAAATGCAACTGATTTGGATGTAATTAAGTGTAATTAAAACTAATTCAAAAAAATTAATTAGTTAAGTTGTGATTGACAATATAATTCATCTATTTGGAAATTAATTTTAGGATGGTTGGATAATAAAGATTGCAAACCTGCGTTTCAAGCAGTAAATTAAAGTTACAAGTAAAAAGGTTAGTAAACTTATTCCTTTAACCATCTTACTATAGTAATTATTTGATGAGAAGAAATGCAGTTAAGACTAAACGTAAAAAACCCAGATTGAATTAAGAGAATACAATGCATTTTAAAGTAATTAAAGTTAATTCCAAACATTCAATTAAATTGAAGCTGTGATAATTAAGACTATTAAGTTTTAAGCGACAAACTTTGATTCGTTATACTGTGGCATTTCAGTAATTAAAATTGGAAGTATTTTTTACTTTTAATTGTCAGTTGATCATTATGTATTTATTACAAAAAAACAACCGAAAACGTGTTTTTACTAGAAATTCAATTACATATATTGTAATTAGCACTAATTAGCACTAATTAAAAAATTCCAATTAAATTCATGTTAGGATTAGGGATATAATTTGGATGCATGTAATGCAAATTAACCTTAGATTGTAGAAGATTGACAATTAAAATTGTGTATATAAAATTTTGGATAATTGCAGTTTGTGTGATTACATCTATCGGACATTGTTAATTATTATTTGGTAATTAAAGGCAACAAAACACGTTTAACTCGTAAAATGCAATTCACTTTAATTAAATAAAAATAGTCAAGGCTAAGTGTAATTCTGCAAGTGAATTGAAGGTGTGATTAGTAATTTAATTCAGATGTATATTGAGTTAATTAATATCAGATTATGGAAATTTTAATAATTAAAATTACAGTGTTTTTACATTTGAACAATAAAAAACAAGAAGTTTAAGTTTGTAGAATTTTCCCTTTTACTACTTTCTTTAATTATTTAATAATTTTAATGATACAATTAAACTGAAGTGCTAATTAGTGATTTGAACTTAATTTGAATCATGTAATGACCATTAATTCTTCCGTTTATGCAATAAAATTTGGTTTGTTTTAGGTTAGTAATTAAAAGCCTGATTTACAATGTAATTACATATTTGGTGTAATTGTTAATTATGAGAGTGATCAAACACTGAACGCCCTGTTTTAATTCAGAAAAAGCAACTAATCGGAAAGTATCTAAAAGTATTTAAAACTACTTCAAAATTTTATATATATTCAAGTTGTGATTATTAATCTAATATTAATTTAAGTAATAATTATTACGAGAATTAACTTACCTTTAATCGTCATTTGATAATTAAGCATTTAGGTAGGTATACACAAAACGCCCAAAAAAGTGCTTTATCTAAAATTTAATTATTGTGTAATTAAAAGTAATTACAACCAATTCAAGGATTCAAATTTTCTCATAATTAAAATTGCAAATGCATTAGCCCTATAAATAATACATTTAGATTGAATATAAATCCATACTTTAATTTCAATTTGTGTGATTACATCTATAGGTTATTTTTAATCATTATTAGATAATTAAACACACGAAAACTCGCGAAATGCAATTAATTTTTAATAAAGTAAAAGAGAGATAAGTCTAAGTTTAAATTTCCAAGTGAATTGAAGTTGCGATTAGTAATTTAATTTAGATTTATATGGATACAATTAGATTAGGTCATGGTAATTTAATAATTAAAATGACCGTTTTTGACATTTGAACAGTTCGAACTCAAGCTTGTGTGATTTTCCCTTTTACTTACTTTCATTGATTATTTAATAGATTTGGTAATTAATGATTTGAATTTCAATTTTCAATTTAACTAATTGAAAATGACAGTGATACTTAAAATTATTATTTTTTAGTTAAATTCTGCATATTTGCAATCTACTCAATTTGAGTAATGAGCAAATGATTTGATAAGGTAACATGAGTGGGGGCCAGCCAATGCTGGTACCCCAGATAAGTACACTACATAACACCGTGTGGCCAATTGCGCTAAAGTCTTCAGGTCGTTTGGACGTTGGCGAGCTGTTGTACTAATTCATTGTGATGGCCAGTTAGTTTTTAATGTTATGCAATTGAGAGTCTCTGTATTTCTGCAGCAACGTAAGGTACGTTTAAGTCTGTGTGGAGTGTTTCGTTGGTTACATACCAAGGAGCGTTTGTTATATTTCGTAAATTTTTAGATTGGAACCTCTGAAGTATCTTGGTGGGCGAAGCCTTGGCACAGCCCCAGGTCTGGATCACGTAGGTCCAGATGAGTTTTAGTATCACCTTGTACAGGAGTAGCTTATTAGATAATGAAAGTTGGGAATGTCTGCCGATTAACCACTTCGGCCCTTACAGGGTGTTGTTGATTGTTGTTGGCTGGCAGACTGTGTCTTTGTTAGTAAACGTCACTTGAGTTGATTTGGCATGATTAAGGGCAATTCTCCACTTCCTGAACCATTCGCCTAGTAGATCGAGGTATCTGTAACTGTTACGCTGCTACATCTGTGTAATCATTGACTGCCAAAACAGCTGTGTCGTTAGCGAATGTTACTATTAGTGTATTTGGAGCACCTGCTGTATAGATGGGGTATACGATTGGACCCAACACACTGCCCTGTGCCACTCCTGAGTTAATTTGGCAATATTTTAATACAGATTTGTTCAGTTTGATTTGAGAAAATCGTCCACTGAGATATGTCTTTAGGGTTAAGTATAGTTGACTAGGGAAGTATTGTTTTATTTTATAAAGAAGGCCCGTGTGCCATACCTTATCGGAAGCCTGCTGCATGTTTAAAAACGCCGCTGTACAAACTTTTTTGTCTCAAAACTGTCCATGATTTTGATAACTACCTGATAGCTTTGTTGAACTATTGAATGGCCTTCTCGCAAACCAAATTGAGATGGAGGAAGTGTGTTGTTTAGGACTGTTTCATGGATTCGCTTAAGGAGTAGTTTCTCCAAGATTTTGGATAGGAGAGGAAGAAGGCTTATTGGTCTGTAACATGAGCTTTGTGAGGGAGGCTTCCCAGGCTTAGCTAGCATAATGATCTGGGCGAACTTCCATTGCAGGGAAAAGTAGCATAATCGCAAGATGTTATTATATATGGTAGTTAGTAAAACCACTGCTTTTCTGGGAAGATTATTCCAACTATAAGGTCATAGCCTGGGGCTTTACACTTATTAATCAGTTGTGTTTGATTCCAGACTTCAGTTGGTGAAAACGGTTTCAGTGGAAGTGAGCGTTGGCATAGTGCGTCGAGGAAAGCTACAATATCGGGGTCATCATTATTAGGGTGGGGTGGTGTAGTTGCAAAAACGTTTTCAAGGTGCGTAGCGAATATATCTGCTTTTTCTTTATCCGATCTAGCCCAGCTACCATCCGTTTTTAATTGAGTGAATTGCTGTGGTTAGTCGTTTTAATTTTTTGGTTGCTTTTCACAGAGGGTGATGAGTAGGAGAAAGCTTGTGATTTATTGCATAAAGGTTTCGTTAAACAACGCCTCGTAGTGTTGTATGTAACCGATGAGTAAGACGAGTATACAGTTTTGTCTTGTGCGTTTCTGGTTCTTTGCCATGTTTTCCTAACTCGACGTTTTACAATAACAGGTTTTCGTACATGCAATGGTATATTGCTAATTTCGGGTGGAGCAGGAGCTGGGGTTGGTGTAGCCTTCCATGCAGATCATGTTTGGTTTTAATTTCAATAGCAAGATTAATTGTTTGCTCTAGTTGAGTTTGAAAGTAGTCCCAATCCGTATATTTGGAGCAAAGTCCTTACGGATAATAATTGTGCTCACGGTGATGATTACTGGCGAGTTGTCAGAAGATAGATCGAAACTGGGCTCTGCCATGAGGTACGTACGTGTAATACCGCTGACAACTGTAAAGTCGAGTAAGTCTGGTAGTCTGTTTTGGTCACTTGGCGAGTAAGTGGGTATTCCCGTAGAAAGATAGTAAAGGTTGCTGCGAATCATTGCGTTGCTGAGGTTGTGACCTTTAGGAGTGATTAATCTTGATCCCCATAACGTGTGTTTCGTATTCCAGCCTTCTCCTACTATAAACTTTTTCCCGGGGATTTTATTTGTTCGGTAAGATTGGAGCTCATAGAGTGCAACTGAGTTTTTCACGATAACAGCAAATCCGCCTTGAGCGGTGTCATTTGGGTGATTACCAAAGTATACAGAGTAGTGTGGTATTTTAATTGCGGTTCTTGATGTTGCGTGGGATTCTGATATAAGTAAGATATCTTTTTTTTTAACTGTACGAATGTTATTATCTCCTACACGTGGTTGGCAAGACCATTAGCGTTCCACAGTGCGATTCTTAATGATGAAGCCATTTTTAAGCCAATTTATTGACGACCGAAGAGAGCAGATTAAGAATCATGCTATTCTGGTCCATGAGCTGCGTAAACATTGTTTTAAATTCAACGAGGAAGTTATGTAGCTATTAATTGATGTTCAAATATTGCTCGTTAGATGCGACATTGTGTATTTCTGTGGCCACTTGCGATAACGTTGGCTTCTTGCAGTTACATTACTGGAGGTAATTATTTAATGAAGGATTGGGGAAAGGTCGCTTGCATTTAAGTTGATTTGTTGCTCAGGTGTTTTTAACCTTCCCACACCCAATCTTCAAACGACCCAAGATCTCTAGAGAGCCATTAGAGACCTAACTTCCGTAATTGCGGAAGCGGTCGGTTCCTCTATACCATTTAAAAACATTGACATTTCCCGCAAACCACTCCCACAACACATTGTGAACTGGATCAAAGAGAAAAGACGAATTTACCGTCAATTTATGCGATCCAGGGATCCGACTCTCAAGAACGAATACAATCGCCTCAACGCCTTAATCAGGCGAGAAGCCAACAAACCCAGCCCTCCGTCTACTATCCGATATATATATATATATATATATATATATATATATATATATATATATCATGAACGCTTAACCCTCTCCTATCTTCCGACGGACTGGAAATCATCCTCCACCGTCATGATACCAAAACCCCACGCTGACCTAACCTCACCTTCCTCCTATCGACCCATTTCCCTCCTGAGTTGCCTCGCAAAATGCTTTGAGCAGATTCTAGTCAAGCGACTCAGGGACCACCTCGAATTCAACGACCTTCTTCCTAACAGCCAATTCGGCTTCCGTCCCAACCGAACGTGTCACGATTCCTTGTTGAAGCTGCTTACCGAGACCACTAGAGCATTCAATAACAAGCAATGCAATATGGCTGTGTTTTTGGACATTAAGCAAGCATTTGACAGGGTCTGGCACGCCGGTCTCCTGCACAAGATCCGAAACCTAAGCACTCCCGACCCCTTTTCCAAACTCCTACTCTCGTACCTGACCAACCGGTCAGTTCGGGTCAAAGTAGGGAAAACCTTTTCAGATCCTTTCAAACCTACAGCAGGCGTACCGCAAGGTTCTGCCTTAGCCCCGATCCTCTACACTATCTTCGCATCCCACATACCCGAAGTCACCCAACCCAGAGTAGTTGTAGCGCATTTTTCGCGGTCTGGGCGGTTAATCGGAACAGCGAAACGGCCTCCCGCATCATATCCAAAACCCTACGGAACATCTCCAACTGGGCTAACCGGTGGACAGTCTCCGTCAATCCTACCAAGACCCAAGCAATCCTCTTCCGCCATCCTCGTTACACCGAAGATAAGTGCCCAAAGCTTGCCTCCAGAAATGTGTCCCTCACTCTAAGTCAGGAAAAACTCCCTCTCTAAGATGGAATCACCTACCTTGGAACCCTTTTCACACGAACCCTCAACTGGTTGCCGGATGTTAAAAAAACCCTCAACCGTATTAGAAACCGCGCAAACCTACTGGGCGCCCTCCGGGGTAGAATCAGAGGTTGGCGCCCCAAAACACTCTTACACACGTATAAAACATATGTCCGCCCTGTTATGGATTTTCGAGCTCTCATATATACAAATATAAACCCCAAACACCTTTACTCCATCGCTTCCTGTGAGCGCCGAATTTTCCCACGCATACACCGGTTACCCTTCAGGTACCCTTATACCCTTACTATCCAACGCGACAATATATCCACAATCACAAATAGAATACAGACCCTTCAGAATTTTACCCATACAAGATTTTTCGGCAATACCATCCCAACCAAAGAGACCTTTACCACTCCTTATAACTATCGATTTCCCCCATTCCCACGAAGGAAACCCAAGTCCAAATTCAAACATCCACCCGCCTTCCTCACACAACTCCTCGACGACCTCCCCGAGGAGACAGAAGAATCCCTTGACAACATCCCGTATGCCCTCTGCATATCCACGTCTATTGGATGACGATCCCAGCAAGATACCGACCAACGAATATAAGCACACCAACCACGCTACACACACCACAACCACCATAAAACCAAAATATTTTTTTCTTTTTTTTTAAACCCAAACAAACCATATCTCATGATTGTGCAACATACAATAACACCAAACACCTCAACACAACAAGGAATGACCAGGGCTGAAGAGGAGAAGGACTCCTGAACAGTCCACAAATAAGTAACATAAGCTAACAACAAGTAAGTACTAACATAAGCATGAGCATACTAAAAAAAAACAGGTGTTTTTGTTATTACTGTTTTGGTTGCGCATTTATATGGCCCGTTTCTGGATTTTTGCAGGTCTTTATAAACTACACATCCTTTATAGTTAGCCGGGTGGTTCCCGTCACAAACGACACACTTGGCAGGTGTATTTGGCGTTTTTTTACAAAGAGTGGTGTTATGTCCTTCACCACATTTGACACATTGAAAAGTTCTGTTACAATATGTTTTTGTGTGTCCATGTTGTTGACAACGGATGCAGCGTGGTATGATATTTTTCTTTCCAGGAGGTTCAATCGAAACCTTTTGGTTTCCCAAATAATTAACATTGTGTATTGTTTTATTATTTGCTGTGGGTTCGAGATCTACCATAAACAACGACAGAGGTTGTTTGGTTACCCTAAGGCGTACGTTAAGGATGTTTCTCATTTATTTGTATATCTTCGCGATTGATACTGTTTATAGATCTCGTATAATGCTTATTATAATTGAGCCGCTTAGCCTGGTGAGGCGTGGTTATTTGAGGGAGTATTAACCGAGGTGGGGAAAGTATGGGTTAATTTTGAGGCACATATTGAGTTTGTGTGCTAAATTGGGTTTGATTTGGTACGTATTGGTATTCTTGAGGAACTCGGTTATAGGTAAGTCCCGTGATTATTGGAATATTCGGATTATTTATTATTGCGGATGTTCCGGGAGGTGCAGAACCAATGCCGCCTCCGATTCGAAACATTTATAATTTTTACCTATTTTTAAACTGTTCCTTACACAAATTTAAAATTAATCAAAATTTTTAGCGTCTTTCCGCGTGAAAAAAAAACGAAATGAATTCTTTAATTAACTGTTTGATTCACTATCTTTTAGTACAAATTTGTTTCTCAGACACTTTAGCTCGTGTTTTATACAAAAATCATAGCACTCGAAACAAAACACGTAAAGTTATGTACGAATTATAATTATAATTTTAGAGAGATGGATTTGGGGCACTTGTTGGTTTGAAATCAAATTAATTGGCTTAATTAACAAAATTATAATGTGACAATTAATTACGTTAAATATTAAAAATGTGTTTTAGCTTTAGATTAGTTGAATATAAATTAAATTTAAAATTGTATTATTTTTTTGTGGCAATAAATTTTGATTCGTCTTAAGCTACTAATTAGAAGCTTGATTACAAATGTAATTAATCATTCTGTGAGCTTACATTTAATAATTATTTGTTAATTATGAACGAATAAAAATCTGGTTTAATTCAGTAAATGCAATTAATTTTAAAGTACTTAAAAATAAAATGTAGGTTTAAGTAATTACTATCAATTTTATGTTATGGCATTTCAATAATATAATTGCAAGTATCTTTAACTTACCTTTAATCGTCATTTGATGATGAAGCAAAAGGTTGTTTTAACTAAAAATTTAATCATATTCTAATTAAAAGTAATTACAGCTAATTCTCGTTGTCAGTCAGTTTAAATTACCCTAGTTAATTAAAATTTTGCTTTTGGTTATCATAATTATTTAATTATTAGTATTTTTAATGTATAAAAATTAGATTTATCTACCGTTATTAGGTTATTGTAATTTGATAATTAAAATTACAGCACGTTCTACATTTGAACAATGATAATCAAAAGTCTATTTTAAGTGTAATTTACCTTTTTATTTACTTTCATTAATTATTACATAATTTTAAAGATTCTCTTAAATTGAAATAATTATTGCTTTGAATTTGTTACTAGTAATTAATGTAATTATGTAATTAAGGCTTAATTCAAAGCTTTATTTAATTGTAATTAATTGTAATTATAAATTGAAATCAGTTGATAATAAACAATAGAAATAGTTGTGTAATTAATTTCAAAAACTACAGGTAAAGACAATAATTCTTAAAATAAAAATAAAACTTTCAAATTGAAAATACGTAATCAAATAATTTACGATAGATTCGGTGCAATTGTTGATGAACATTGGCTTGAAATCAAAATAATTAATGGAATTCAAAAAGTATAATGTAATAATTAATTACGTTGAACGTTAAATATTTATTTTTAGCTTTAACTTTTCGTTAATAAATTAATTTCAATTTGTGTAATCACAATATAGTAAGTGGATAAAATACATTATTATTGAATTAAAGAATACAGTTTTAGTGGAAAATTACATAATACTTTGTAACAAAGTCTAAGTAATTGAGAGTTATTTAGTTTAGGGGTCAACCTGACTTGGTTATCAATGAATTTAAATAAATTACTAGTTTTTGAAAATTAGCAATAATATTTACGGGAATTCACTTAGGATTAAAATCTAATTTAATTTTACTTAATTCTTTGATAAATAAGGATAATTAAGAACGTACAAAAACCAATTGTCATTTTAAAAATGCAAATATTTTAAGAATAATTAGTAGTATTTAATTTTATTCCGAAACTTCCAATTAAATAGAAATTATAATTGTTAATGTTATGAAATTATAGTAATTACATAATTGAAATTACAAACGTTCATTCGAGTTATAAATAAAAAGTGTACTTTAAGTTGATGCAATTACGTGTTAGATAGATTGCATTTAATAATTACTTGATAATTAAGAAAAAATACAACTAATTTGTAAGTAATGAAAAGTAGTTAAGTTTGAAACCTTCAATTAATTGTGTTGTGATAAATCATTAATTGCAATAAAATTTTCGTACAATATATTAATGGTTTCTCGGTTTATTCCAGTTACCCTGGCCAATTAAACTTTTGCTTTTGTTTTATCACAATTAACACAAAATTATTAATATTTTCAATTAATAGAAGTTGAAAATTAAAAACGTTGATAGTTTAACACAAAGCGTCCGAAAATTGGATTTAATTAAAAAGCGTAATTAAATTTAACGTAATTAAAAATAATTAAGACTTATGTGGTTAGGAATACAATTTAAATTTAAGTCACGCCTTTTAATTTTAAGTCATGGCAATGTAATAATTAAATTTGCACTTTTTTGAGCTTTAGGCAATAAATTTTGATTTAATTTAAGTAAAAAGTTAAGTTTGAGTAATTAAACCTTAGCTAGTTTACTTTTAATAAGTACTGGGTAATAAAGATCGTAAGTAGTTTAACACAACGTCCAAAAACAGTTTTAATTCAAAAACTGTAATTGCTGTAATTTTTGTTTCGGGTTTTAAGCAATGAATTTAACATAAGTTTGTATAATTACTCCCTTTACGCACTTACCTTTAATAATTCATTTTATAATTAACAATGTCCGAACACAAGTTTTACTTTAGGACATGCAATTAATTAAATGTAATTAACAAACATTAAAACTAGTTCAATTAAATAAAAGTTATCATTAGTAATATCATTAAAATTCAGATAATGATCCTTAATTTTAAGTTATAGCAATTTAGTAATTAAAATTGCAAATTTCTTTTCAAGTTTAAACAATAACATTTTGTTTGTTTTAATTTACAAATAAAAAAAAACTTATTTAAGTTTGCGTAGTTACACCTTTAGCTAGCTTACATTTAACAATTCTTTGATAATTAAGGATAATTGAGATCTTACAAAAACTTTCATTTTTAAAGTACACATACTTTGAAAACATAAAAGTTGTAATTATTGATATAATTTAAAATTAGGCAATGTATTAATTTTAAATTATGAAGTTATGGTAATTAGATAAATAAAATTACAAACGTTTCTTTCGTGTATTAAACAATAAATTTTGATTTGTCTAAAGTTATGCGCAAAAAGTGTAATTACATTTTAGCCAGAATACCGTTCATAATTATTTGATAATTAAGAAAAAAATGCAACTAATTTATAAGTAATTAAAACTAGTTCGAAACTTTTAATTCATTAATTTGAAGTGAATTTAAAGTCATGTATTAAAAATTAATTTTAGGTTACGTCAATTGGATAATTTTGATTGCGAACTTTTTTGCTTTTTGAGCAATAACTTTTAATTCATTCTAAGTGGCAAGTGAGAATGTTTGCATTACATCGATTAGTTTACCTTTAATAATTATTTGATGAGAAGTAATGAAGTTACTAATCGTCCAAAGACAGATTTATTAAAAGTTAATTCAAAACATCCAATTAAACTAAAGTTGCGAATTCTAACATAATTAAGATTTAAGTAATGATTGATTTTTAGTTGTTTCAATTCAGAAATTGAAGTGGCAAACTTTTTTTTTGCGTTTTAAGTAATAAATTTTGAATTTAAATGTAATTACACATTTAGTGAGTTTACTTTTAGTAATTATTTGTTAATTATGAGCATGATTAAACACTGAACGCCCAAATCCAGAAAATGCGATTAATTTTAAAGTATATAAAATAATTAAAACTAGTTCAACATTGTAATTAAATTAAAATGTGATTAGTAATTTAATGTAGATTCAGGTAATGACTATTAACTTTATATTATGACATTTCAATAACTACAATCGCAAGCATCTTTAACTTACCTTTAATCGTCATTTTATGATTAAGCGCTTAGATAGATTTACACAAAACCGCCCAAAAACTAAATTATTTTGGAATTAAGTGTAATTAAAACTAATTCAAGTTGCGTTTAATGACATAATTTAGATGCATGTAATGACAATTTATTTTAGGTTGTGGTAATTTCATAATTATAATTGAAATTCGTTAGCACTTTAAATACTAAATTTGGATTGATATAAATAAGAATTTTAATTTGTGTTTAAATTGTGTAATTACATCTGTACCATACCTTTAATTATTGTTGTATAATTAAGAACAAAAATACGTTTGAATTAGCAAAATTCAATTATGTTAATAATTTAATATTATTAACAAACGAGTTAACAGGAGCACTATATTGCCAAGCGAATTGAAGTTGTGATTAGTAATTTAATTAAGATTTATGTAGAGATAATTATTCGATAATTTTAATGGTCCAATGATATAATGACAATTAATCGTTACCTATGGCAATCTCATATTTAAAATTGTGCTTTCAATTAGAAATTTTGATTTAGCTTAAGTTACAAGTAAAAGTCAAGTACCTTTAGCTAACTTACTTTTAGTAGTTATTTCATAACTTAGCTAGGTTACTTTTAATAATTATTTTTAATTCAGAACTTAGCTGCTGTAACACACAATGTCCAGAAACCGGTTTCAAATCAAAAACTGTAATTACTTTTAGGCCAACTAACTGTAATTAAAACCAGTTAGAAACTTCCAATTAAATTAATATTGTGATTAATAATACAATTTAGATTTATATGAGTCAATTAACTTCAACTTGTCATAATTCTATAATTAAAAATACATACATTTTTGTTTCAAGTTTTAAGCAATAAATTTTGATTTAAGTTAAGTAAAATCTGTGTATAATTACTCCCTTAGCTGAATTACCTTCAATAAGTTTTGATTAGTAATACGATTTAAATTTAGGTAACGACTATTATTTTTAAGTTTTGGTGACCAAAATTGCAAATTCTTTTCGAGTTTTAATCAATAACATTTTATTTGTTCTAATTTACAATAAAAAATTCAGATTTAAGCTTACGTAGCTAGCTTACATCTAATAATTCAATGATAATTAAGGATAATTAAGGACGCACAAAAACCGATATTCGTTTTAAAAATACAAACACTAGCAGATGCAATTCATTTTCTGGTTTCTAAAACTAGTTCAAAACTTTTAATTAAATCTAACTTATTATTCGTAATGTAATGTACATTTAGGTACCTAATCAATAATTAAAATTGACGTATTTAGGTTTACCTTTAATCTCCGTTTAATAATCAAGCACTTAGTGAGCACTTATTGTAATTAACTGTAATTACAGCTAATTCAATTTGTGATTAATCATATGTATGCAATGACAATTTACTTTAAGTTGTGCTAGTTTGACAACTAAATTTGCAAATTTGTTAGCCCATTAAATACTAAATTTTAATTAATTTTAGTTTGTGTAATTATTAATTATAGTTTGATAATTAAGGACACGAAAACACGTTTTAACTAGCAAAAAGAAATTATTCCAATAAAATGAAGTTAAGTTAAGGTTTGCTAGACCACCAACTGAAGTGAAGTTACGATTAGTAATTTAATTTAGAGACAATTTAATACTAGGTTATGGTAATTTGATAATTGAAATTACAGTGTTTTTACATTTGAACAAAAGGTCTAATTTAAGTTTGTGTGACTTCCTCTTTTACTTATTTTCATTGCGTGTTTGATAATTTTAATAATCCAATTACATTGAAATGATAAACAATGATTTGAACTTGTTGTAAGTAATTAATACAATTATGTAATGACAATTAGTCCTTTCCTATAGAAATCTCATATTTAAAATTGCTGTGTTAATAATAAATTTTGTTTATTTTTAAGTTACAAATAAAATTTTGTAATTAATTTCAATGTAAGTACAGGTAATTCAGTGTAAACAACATGATTCTTAAAATTAAAATAAAATTTTCAGATTGATGTGGTTATGTAATCCAATAATTTTAGATAGTTTGAGATAGATTCGGCATAATTATTAGTGAACTCTGGTTTAAAATAAATATAATTAATTTAATTAAAAAAACAGAATGTAATAATTAATTATGAAAATGTAAACTTTCACCATTAATACTCATAATAAAATACTTATCTTTTTGGGTTTTTTTAATTTAAATTATACAATCTAAACGTTTCGATAACACTTACAGTTATCTTCGTCAGTAGTAATATTTGTAAAAATTGTTCAAGATGTCAAAGTTGAAAAATTAAAACATAAACATCAGCTTGCTATTAATACAGCAGTTTGAGAAACGTATAAAGCCAACTTATAAAAATTAAATTTCAAATTTTAGTAAAGAATAACTAGATGTCATTAAAAATTAAATATTGTTTAACAATTTCAATTGTTTAATCACAATCTAGTAATTACTGAATTTGGTTAAGTTTAGAGAATATAGTTTTAGTGTGAAATTACATAACTTTGTAACAAATTTTAAGCAATTAAAAGTTATTTCGCTTAGTTCTAAACCTGACTCAATTAATTTAAATAAATTACTTGTTTTGAGAAATTAGTATTGTTACCTAAAAATATAATATTCACCAGAATTCATGTTCGGTTAAAATCTAATTAGTATTCACTTACTTATACACTTTATTTGCTCATCTGCTCTCTGCATTCTTTCGTCATATGATTCATATTCTCGTCCCTTCCCCGCTTCACCTACAGTTTCTTTCTTCGTTATTTCTCTAAGCCCAATTAGAATTCACTTAATTGCAATAAAATTTTCGTACAATATCTTAATGGTTTATCGGTTTATTCAAATTACCCCGGCCAATGGAATTTTTGCTTATGTTTTATCTCGATTATCACAAAATTATTAATATTTTTAATTAATAGAAGTTCAAAATTAAAAACGTTGAAAGTTTAACACAAAACATCCGAAAATTGGATTTAATTAACTAGCGTAATTAAATTTAAAGTAATTAAAAATAATTAAGACTTTGTTACGTGTTTAATCGGAAAACGTTTCTTTTTGATAACGTTCGTCATTTTGTCAAATTTACTTACTAAAAACAGTAATTTATTCTTCTTTTGTACACATCTCTTACTTAGTTCAAATAGGTCAAATTGAATACCTTCAGCGACATCTCTAAGATTTCGGATCATTTAATATAAAGCAGTTAAAAAGGAACTTGGGATCTATTAGGATCAAATAATACATATACATATAATAAATACATATTTTCTACACATTTTAACTTTTGGCAACAATGATTAAATACAAATTTTCTCAAGTTTGTAAAATTGATTTTTAAGGTGTTGGCCAATTTTTCTTTCTTCCTTTTAAGAACGCCCTTGATGGTGGATGTTGAGTTTCTAGAGAATTTTTCGTTTCTGGTTCTGGATGCTGCAGCATCATTTTTTTGGAAAATTCTCACTTAAAGTAATACTTGGTTAAGTAAAAGTATTACTAACGCATTTATAAGACGGGTATAATTGAAATTATTCATTCGTCCACATCTTCGGTATTCATGTCGACAATCTGTTTACAGGGTTTAACCTTTTTAGTTATCTAAGATATTTAGATTATGGTGCTGTAGGTATTATCAGTGAAAACTGGATACCGAGATCATGCACGATGCTCGGTAAAAAGGCTTTTTCAAAAAAGAAAAGGGGCGAATATCAGCATTCATGGAAAAAAATTCTGGAATGCTTCTAGTGAGATGGCTAGATAACTCTGTAGTAACCATGGCTTCGACAGATGCAGGAGTATCTCCGGTGGGATCCGTCAAACGATTCTCGCAGGCCGAGAAAAAAAAATATTTTAGGAGATCGCCCATATCGCGTCGCCAAATATAATGAAAATATGGGCGGGACCGATCTCATGGATGAGTGTATTTCCAGTTATCGAGTTGGTGTGAGAAGTAAGAAGTGGTATTGGAATATATTTACATGTTATTAGATGCTACAATAAACTACGCTTGATTACTGTACAGAAAACACCATAGAAAAACTACAAATTTTCAGTTTAGAAGAGAATTAGTACAGGTATATTTGGCGTGTTACGGTGAAGCTCCTAAAATACCAGGGCCTGCAAAAACAGCCACCTCCCGGACCGTTTTTCCAGCTTTACGTTTTGATGGTATGCACCACTATGTTGCTCCATGTAACAGACGGCGATGTGCTGGTGTAGACTGTAAATCTTTTGGAAGAACCATGAGTACAAAGTGTGATGTGGGGTTATGTGTTCCATGTTTTGCCAAATATCATACAAAATAATAAACAAATTCACGCCTTGGACTCTATTTCTGTAGATTTTCATACATGTGTTTCAATTTTTTTTAAAAATGTTGGATAATATAACTTTTTAGTTGCAAAGGAATAAAAATGTGTTTTTTGTTAATTGATTGCACCTTAACCGCCCAGTGATACCATATGATAGCAGCGAATATTTCTGTTTTCGGCTAATTTTTTTAATTTTTTTCATTGTCAGTACACTATTCTTAAAAATTATAAGCCATTAAAAATTAAATCAAAAACAAAAAATAGTTCTGGGCGCTAATGGGTTAAGAAATCAACCATGTCATTAATAAAAAGCAAAAATAGAACTGGACCTAGTATGGTACCTTGGGGAATCCCTACAGGCAAAGTGGACGATAACCTCATGGTAATTAAAATTGTTTTCAGGTTTTCGAATATAAGAGCATTCAATACTAATTCTTTACATATAAAGACACTTCAATCGAAATTACGTTGAATGTTCACTACCGGCTGGTTTATCACGTGTAACAGGTATAAACGGTCATAGTTAATTAAACATCGTACTTATATTTATTTACCTTCTTTTAGCATCTCCGTACTACCTACATTTCTAACGGCATTCCTTCTTAAATTTTCTGCTCGCATTTTACTGTTACGTTACATCCAATGTATATGATTATCGATGGAAGGCATAAGAGCCTTGCTGACATCCATGACCATATACGTGAAGGCTGCTAGATCATTGGAATAGTACCCGAAGTTTGCAAGATTAAATAAATAGTAGTTTCAACAATAAAGGTCAGATCTTTTTTTTCTTTAACACCTGGTTACACGATTGTGTTTCCAAATTTCAAATACACCTAGGAGGTTCTTAGTGAATTTCTACAACGTGAATAAATGGACTGATAATATTAATTTTGTAATAAAATAATTTGCAATTGTTATCTCTTAATTAAATTTATATATTTAAGGTGCTTCCAGCAGTTCACTTTCAAAAAATTTTTTTATCTAAAACTATATATATATATATATTCACTAATTCAGTTTTGAATATTTTTGCACTCAATCACAAGTAAAACTTCAATTGAATCATTAATAGTGACTTGATAGACCGCACCCAAACAGGTTTAGCTTCCATTTTAACCTAATTAATTCTAGCTTCTGTGGCTACATTTAGCCAACGATTTAACTCCTGTTTTGATTGAAATATACCGGATGTAACGATTATCTGTATTACGTGAACTACTGCAAACGTTAAACATTTAATTTCAGATGAATTTGTAATTTTGTCTCATAATCTTTATATGTTATGTACATCACTTTTTCCTGTGGACAGGGTTGTTCGGGTCAGTTTATTTCCTATAAATTTCTTGATTACTTGTTTGTTACGGTAGTTATTTCCTGTGGACCGAACAAGCTTTCCAATTTACTATATAGTGTGTGAAGCGTAAGCCAACCAAGTTCATTAATTAAATTTTTATTTTTTCTATTTTACTAAACATCCTAATGGGATTATGTGTTAAATGAGCCAATTCCGAATACGAACAGTAAGATCTTACAGCGGCGGGAAGGAGCATATAATAATTTTACTTTTTTTTCTAATTGAATATAATTGTCGTGGGCACAAGCTGAGGCTCACTGCTTGCCATCGTGGGCTTTAGTGGAATGTTAATTTATTTGTTTTTCTTTTGTCAGGATATCGACAATAAAAATTACTTTATCGGGGGAATTGTTAACTCATTTCTACTTCTTCCTTTCACTTTTATTTCTTTTTTTTTTGGTAAATCCTGTTTCAGGCTTTACAGGGTTTACTCTCCTTTCAACACTTGTTGTTTTTTATGCCATATGATGGTTAGACATGTGGCAATTTATGTGATTAGGAATACAATTTAAATTTAAGTTACGCCTATTAATTTTGAGTCATGGCAATTTAATAATTAAATTTGCACTTTTTTTGAGCCTTAGGCCATACATTTCAATTTATTTTAAGTAAAAAGTCACGTTTGAGTAATTACACCTTAGCTAGTTTACTTTTAATAAGTACTGGGTAATTAAGATCGTAGGTAGTTTGTCACAACGTCCAAAAACAGTTTTAATTCAAAAACTTTAATTGCTGTAATTTTTGTTTCGGGTTTTAAGCAAACATAAGTTTGTATAATTACTCCCTTTACGCACTTACCTTTAATAATTCATTTGATAATTAACGATGTCCGAACACAAGTTTTACTGTAGCACATGCAATTAATTTAAATGTAATTAACAAAAATTAAAACTAGTTCAATTAAATTAAAGCTATTATTAGTAATATCATTAAAATTCAGATAATGACCCTTAATTTTAAGTTTGCAAAAATTTCTTTTCAAGTTTAAACTTATTTAAGTTTGCGTAGTTACACCTTTAGCTAGCTTACATTTAACAATTCTTTGATAATTAAGGATAATTGAGATCTTACAAAAACTTTCATTTTTAAAGTACACATACTTTGAAAACATAAAAGTTGTAATTATTGATATAATTTAAAATTAGGCAATGTATTAATTTTAAATTATGAAGTTATGGTAATTAGATAAATAAAATTACAAACGTTTCTTTCGTGTATTAAACAATAAATTTTGATTTGTCTAAAGTTATTCGCAAAAAGTGTAATTACATTTTAGCCAGAATACCGTTGAATAATTATTTGATAATTAAGAAAAAAATGCAACTAATTTATAAGTAATTAAAACTAGTTCGAAACTTTTAATTCATTAATTTGAAGTGAATTTAAAGTCACGTATTAAAAATTAATTAATTGGATAATTTTGATTGCGAACTTTTTTGCTTTTTGAGCAATCACTTTTAATTCATTTTAAGTGGCAAGTGAGATTGTTTGCATTACATCGATTAGTTTACCTTTAATAATTATTTGATGAGAAGTAATGAAGTTACTAATCGTCCAAAGCCAGATTTATTAAAAGTTAATTCAAAACATCCAATTAAATTAAAGTTGCGAATTCTAACATAATTAAGGTTTAAGTAATGATTGATTTTTAGTTGTTTCAATTTAGAAATTGAAGTGGCAAACTTTTTTTGCGTTTTAAGTAATAAATTTTGAATTTAAATGTAATTACAAATTTAGTGAGTTTACTTTTAATAATTATTTGTTAATTATGAGCATGATTAAACACTGAACGCTCAAACGTCAGTTTCAATTTAGAAAATGTGATTAATTTTAAAGTATATAAAGTAATTAAAACTAGTTCAACATTGTAATTAAATTAAAATTGTGATTAGTAATTTAATATAGATTTAGGCAATGACTATTAACTTTATGTTATGACATTTCAATAATAAAATCGCAAGCATCTTTAACTTACCATTAAGATAGATTTACACAAAACGGTCGAAAACTAAATTATTTTGGAATTAACTGTAATTAAAACTAATTCAAGTTGCGATTAATGACAAATTAGATGCATGTAATGACACTTTATTTTAGATTGTAGTAATTTCACAATTATAATTGAAATTCGTTAGCACTTTAAATACTAAATTTGGATTGATATAAATAAGAATTTTAATTTGTGTTTAAATTGTGTAATTACATCTATACGTTACCTTTAATTATTATTGGATAATTAAGAACAAAAATACGTTTGAATTAGCAAAATTCAATTATGTTAATAATTTAATATTATTAACAAAAGAGTTAACAGGAGCACTAAATTTCCAAGTGAATTGAAGTTATGATTAGTAATTTAATTAAGATTTATGTAGAGATAATCATTGGATAATGTTAATGATCCAATAATATAATGATAATTAATTGTTACCTATGGCAATCTCATATGCAAATCGCGTTTTTAATAATACATTTTGATTTATTTTAAGTTACATATAAAACACTATTTCAATTAATTCAAGAGTAATTGTAATTATAAATTGAAGTATGTTGATAATAATAGAAACGGTTTTCATTTTGTAATTAGGTTTAAGTAATTCAAGTAATTCAGTGTGTTGTTAATGACAATGATTCTTAAAATAAACGTTGTAATGGGTTATGTAATTAGATAATGTGAGATAGACTCGATGATGAACTCTGGTGTAAAATCAATATAATTAATTTAATTAAAACAAAAATTATAATGAAGCTATAACAGCCTAATTATAATTTGTGTAGTCACAATCTAGTAATTGGATAAATTAAACACTGTTATTGAGTTTAGTTAAGTTTAGATTGCTGTGAAATTACATAACTTTGCAATATATTCTAAGTAATTAAACATTGTTTAGTTTAGTTATAAACCTGACTTGATTACCAATTAATTTAAATGAACTGCTTGTTTTGATAAATTAGTATGTTAACTGAAAAAATAATATTTACTGGAATTCATCTTCAATTAAAAATTAATTAGAAATTACTTAATTGCAATACAATTTGTTGGATAATTTGACCCTGTCTAATTTAACTTTTGTTTTTGTTTTATAACAATCATGTAATTATTAGTATTTTTAATTCATGGAAAGTTGTGGGTTTTACAAGTATGAAAAATACATACCAGCTATTTACAAAGTAAACACTGATAATTAGGTTAGAAGTTCAATATCTTTATCTCCCACGTAACTTATAAATTAACAATGCAGTTTAGTCAAATCTATAACACTTGTTTCGCTTAACTTCTTCCATATCCTTAACTGCCATTTTGACTGCAGAATAGTATCTTTCAGAACAAAGCTCATCTACAACGTCTCTACAAACATCATCTTCAGACTCAATACAAATTGGAACATTATCATAATTACAGATATCTGTTGTTAAAATTTTGCGTGATTTTTCATGAATCCAAAACGTTACCTTCTTCTGGCAAGCACACGACCATGGGTTTCCATCCAGAGCGATAATTTCTGGCGAAATCTGCTGCAAAGTATCTAACGATATGTAATTAAGCTTATTCGCATTAACCGTTAATTTGGACAAGTGAACTCTATTAGGAAACCAATTTAGATCAATAGTAGCCAAGCGATTATAAGCCAAACCTAAATTTTTTAAATTGTCTAACCCAAAAAATGCGTTTGGCTCAATACGAGATATTGAGTTTGAGTCCAACACTATTTTTTCTAATTTGGGCAAATGTCTAAAAGCATAAGACGGTATCTCAGTGAGTAAGTTATCTTTAAAACCAACCTCAGTTAGGTTTTCGGCTTTGCAATTTTCCCGCATGTTGTTGATTGGTTTGCGAGTTGTCCAAATGCGCCAACATCAAATTGGTTAATTTCGTAATTTGCAAACCAATCTGGGTTCCATTTCGTTAATTTATTGTTCCAAATGTGTATAATTTGCAAAGAAGGAATTGCGAATGCACCTACTTCAATTTTGGAAATGTTATTCTGGACGAGCGAAATTTTAATCAGCGAGGGGATGTTGTAGAAAACTTCCTTTTGGATTTCCTTAATTAACCCATAATTTATGTAGATCCTTGACAATTGAGGAACATTGCGAAAAGCACGGGTTTGCACAGTTTCAATATTGCACCTTGAAAACTCAATAAACACAAGATTTGCCATGTTTTCAACTGCACCATGTGATAAGCGTTGCACTGGTTGTTTGACCACGGATACTTGATTAACTATGCTAGACGTGTTTAAAGTTTTTCTCGAAATGCATCCACGCACAGTTTGTTTAAACGGATTTCCCTGTTTTACACTAAGTTCTACTTCAATAGTTTTGAATGAGTTACAAGAATAAGCGTAATAAATGAGAGTAATCACGAGCAGTAATTGAAGCCACGACATGATTGATGATACTGAAGTGGTTTAAACTTTTAATTTATGTTGCAGGAGTGGGAATACCGTTACCAATTCTGTGCGGGTAATTCCAATCGCTAAGTAGTTTTGTACGAGGTGTATTCGGTAAGTCTATATATGAATTGTGTGTGTGTGTGTTTAATAAAAGCTAACAAATGTATAATAATGGATGAGTATACCTACTTAGATATACAACATTCGTTAACAAAATTATAAATAAAAATAAATATACAAAAGTCTTAACAATAAGTTTAGATTAAATTTACATTCTGTAACCTAACTTCGTAGAATTCCATATTAAAAGCACTAATGTTTTAAATACAGTATAATTCGACAATTTATTTTACATAACTATTTAGTACTCTATGCCTTTCAATACAACATGCATCATTATAAGAGAAAATGTATAAAATAATACACATGTAGTTATGGTAACAAATCATTAAGGTAAACAGCAAACTTGTTGTAAATTATAATTCCATATTTAAACTATCTGTTAAAGGTGAGTGTATAAAATCAACCTGTTCGTTCATTAAAAGTACATTTTGTTCACGTTTATAAATTTCGAATGCTTCCTTTTTCATTACAAAAACGTAACAATTTAATGTTGTTTTGTTAAGTGATAAGGGTATTATTTACTATTAAATGTTTGTCACATTTTGATTTGTTTGCGTGTTTATATTTGTAACATGTAATGTGTTCCCTGTATCTAATACCAGAATATCAACAATAATTGACCGAAAAAAACTACTTTTTACAGAATATTTATCAAAAGTTTATTCCAAGTTTCTGGTGAAGTTAGGCACAAATATGAAAATGTAAACTTTCACCATTAACACTCATAATAAAATACTTATCTTTTTTGAGGTTTGTTAAAGGTGTACTTTAAATTATACAATCTAAACGTTTCGATAACACTTACAGTTATCTTCGTCAGTAGTAATGTTTCTTAAAAATTTTTAAAGATGTAAACCATTTTTTTCAATTTAATATTAGTCAAGTTGCTTTGGTATGTGTGAATCCTTGCGATATTGCAGGCTCACATTCCATTAATATAAGTAATTTGATAATAATCTCATTATATTTAGAATTTACATCCTTTCTACATACAAAAAGACCAAATTTACATCGGTTGGGGCTTGAATCTTGGTGGCGCAGTTGGTTAGCGCAGTACTCTAGCAAAGTACAGGTCGTAGGTTCGAATCCTACTCGAGGTAAACTTTTTATTTATGTATTTAATAAAATTAATAATAATTTTAATTTTTTTCAAATTTGACAAAATTGTTTACAACATCTTTAACAATTTTTAAGAAACATTACTACTGTAAGTATTATCGAAACGTTTAAATTGTATAATTTAAAGTACACCATTAAAAAACCCTAAAAAAATAAGTATTTTATTAGGCACAAATGTTTATTTCAACTTCGATTGACATTTCATAAACGTACATAGATTTTTGCTTTTTCAATTATTCCTTTATCTACATTTGTACAGGGTGGTTTTTTTCGTTAATATTATAGGGTATAGGCTAAACGGTAAGAGATACAAAAAACTAAGATACGTGTCCCGTTCCCTTTTTTAGTGTTTAGTTTAATGGCGCAATCGGATCTACGCTAACTAAATTGGTTTCGAAGATACAGAGTGATTCTCAAAATCTGCCGGTTTTTATTATCTCTTATGACTCGGTTATTTATGGAGATAAATAAAAGCTTTGGATACGAAAGTTTTATGACTTTTTACGTTGAATCCAGTGGCGTTCTTAAAAAAAATATAGATGTTTGATTTTTTGAGATATTATCAAAAGTAGCATTTTCTTAAATGGGACACCCTGTATCTGATAACCTCAAAAAATTGCATTTTTTCTTGAGATTACAACAATATATAACACTTAATATTTTGCATGGTCCTAAATAGCTAAAATACTAAAAAAAACATTTTTTTTTAGTTGGCCATTAATTGAATGTTTTAAGCAATTGTTTTTGTTTGTTTACATGTCATAAAATTCAGTAACAATTATGTATTGGTATTCTTATTTCGTTTCCGATTATATTTTTAAAAAAAGGTGATTAAAATGAATAATTTTCAAAATTGTGAAAAATTAAATATGCTTGAGTGCTACATTGAGAGTAATAAAAATAAAGACGCAGCTCTAGACTTATATTTTGAGCGTTATCCGGAACGACGACAACCAGAACAACAAATATTTGAAAGATTATATCACAATTTAAGTGAGTATGGATCATTTGGAAAACCAAGAAGTAAGATTTACAATAAGGCAAATAGAGAAAGAGATGAAATAAATACATTAGCTTGTGTTGCTGCTGATCCGACGATATCTAGCCGTAATATTGAGAAAGATATTGGCACAAGTAAATCTAAAGTTTTAAAAACGTTAAGAAAGCATAAGTATAAACCATATAAAATAAGAAAGGTTCATAACTTACATCCTGGAGATGAAGAGCGGCGTTTAACATTTTGTCATTGGCATTCGCAGCAGATTAATCGAAATCCCAATTTTTTTCAAAATATAATATGGACCGACGAGGCTTTTATATCTAGCGAAGTAATTTTTAATCGACATAATAATCGATATTGGTCAAACATAAATCCTTAACAGACGGTCGCCAGGATACAACAAGGACGGTTTGGGTTCCATGTATGGGTGGCGCTATATCAAAACAGAATCCTTAACTACAGAATTTTTAATGAAAATTTGAATGCTGAAGGATACATCCAAGTTTTGGAAGAATGTGTAATAATGCAGTTGGATAACATGCCATTAGCTGCAAGAAATAATGTTTACTTACAACAAGACGGTGCTCCAGCACATAATAGCCACATGGTAAGGGACTTACTAAATATCAATTTTGGCGAAAATTGGCTTGGTACATATGGACCAAACAGATGGCCTCCGCGTTCCCCCGACCTGACGCCACTCGACTTTTATTTTTGGGGATCTATCAAAAATTAAGTCTATAAAACCCGAAGTAATACTGTAAAAGAACTCAGAGCAAATTTTATTAATTGCATTGGAAGAGTGCCAAATAGTCAAATCTATAACGTCACTCGTTCAGTTACAAGCAGAGCCCAAAAATGCATCGAGCAGAATGGAAGACAATTTGAGCACCTTTTATGATTAACCACCTATGCTAATTGTTATATATAAGTATTTGAAATAATTACTGTTGAGTTGTTATAAATCTTTTCTTGTTTTTTCTAGTTGTTGTTTTAGTTTATTAATGTTTTATTATTGTTATTATCTGCAATTTTATTATGCCTATTATAAAATAAAGAATTGATTAAATCCATGGCCAACTAAAAAAAAATGTTTTTTTAGTATTTTAGCTATTTAGGACAATGCAAAATATTAAGTGTTATGTATTGTTGCAATCTCAAGAAAAAACGCAAATTTTTTGAGATTATCAGATACAGGGTGTCCCATTTAAGAAAATGCTACTTTTGATAATATCTCAAAAAATCAAACATCTATATTTTTTTAAGAACGCCACTGAATTCAACGTAAAAAGTCATAAAACTTTCGTATCCAAAGCTTTTTTTTATCTCCATAAATAACCGAATCATAAGAGATAATAAAACCGGCAGATTTTGAGAATCACTCTGTATCTTCGAAACCAATTTAGTTAGCGTAGATCCGATTGCGCCATTAAACTAAACACTAAAAAAGAGAACGGGACACGTATCTTAGTTTTTTGTATCTCTTATCGTTTAGCCTGTACCCTATAATATTAACGAAAAAAAACACCCTGTACAGGGTGGCCAACTAAGAATGCGAGGTACTGTATCTGGGAAATTATCCATCGTAGAGGCTTGCGCAATACAAAAACCTGGAAAATATTTCAAGTTTCTGAAACGGCCGCTAGGGGGCGTAGCTGCAATCTTGAATCTAAAAAAGTGATGTTTCTGTGAATTCTGCTATATTAACCTAATAAAAAAATAACTGATCTTTGAAGTCGAGGATAATCTGAACTTTTTTTGTTTAGCACTTTTTGACATATCTATAAAAATAAAGTGGTGGGGGGTATTCAAAGGTTTCCTTAAATCACATCCCCGTAGGTTCTTAACCTAAAGTCAAAGAAAACTTTATACGAAAATCCCTTAAATTTTTATTTTTTTTAATTATATTTTTCTAGAATTGTTTCTATTATGTAGGTTGTGGCCCTAAAAAGGACTGATTTAAAGGAGGGAGGTTTTTAATGCCCCCGTAAATGCTCGAAATGCTGACCATCACGCTCTATGCATTACTGAAGCCTCTCATGACTAGACAAAACTGCAGCTTCAATTTTGGCTCTCGGTATGTTACGTATTGCATTACGAATCCGGTTTTTCATATCTTCTCTAGTAGTAGGTTGAGTCCGAAACACGGTGTCCTTTAAGCGCCCCCCTAAATAAAAATCGAGGCAAGTTAAGCGGAGGCCATGGAGACAGACTTCCTCTTCCAATCCACCACTGTTAAAATACTGCATTAATATGCTCTCGCACATTAATAGCAAAATGTGCTAGGCAACCATCTAACTGTAAAAACAATTTTTGCCTTGTTTCCAGAGGCACATCTTCCAACAACAACGGTAATTGATTGGCCAAAAAGTCAAGAAATACATTGCCATTTAGCGGTTGCTCGAAAAAATATGGCCCAATAATTCTGCCTCTCAGTATGCCACACCATACGTTTAAACTCCAACGTCCTTGGCGCTGAACTTCACGCAACCAATGAAGATTTTCAGCAGACCAATAATGCACATTGTGCTGGTTGACTCTCCCGTCACTACTGAAGGTGGCTTCATCGGTCCAAAGAATTTGAAATAAAAATTCTCTATTTTCAAAATATTTTGAACTGTTGTCCGTGATATGCCCAACTCAGTGGATAATGCTCTTGTGCTAACATGAGGATTTCCGTCAATATAGCCCAGTACGCGGTTAATATTTTCTTGTGTTCTTCCAATTATTTACCGTTGAAACGTAGGCCGAAAACTACCATTGGCTCGTAAGTTCGCCACTAACCGGGGAAAAACTCTTACATCGCAAGGACGCCGATTTGGATGTCGAGCCGTGTGAACTCTTTTAGCTACTGCGGCATTCTGAAGACATTCAAAATAAACCACAAGCATATCAACAGCTTTTGAAAGCACAAAAATTGCTCAAAGTAACGCTAAAGTATTGACAACTATTGACAATTTGAGGATTATGTATGTTTTGTTTAGGTATCTGTTTCCATTGCCTGCTTCTATTAATTGTATTTTTCGTATATAAAAAAAATAGGCCTATCGTATAACTTTTAGCATTGCTTACTTGCCCGTAGTAATTTCAAAAAGGGTGATTTTATTCTGATGAATAAATTTACAAACATTTAAAATCGTAATTTCTAGGTAACCTATTCAGAGCCGAAATTGAAGCTGCAGTTTTGTCTAATCATGAGAGGCCTCAGCAATGCATAGAACGTGATGGTCAGCATTTCGAGCATTTACGGGGGCATTAAAAACCTTCCTCCTTTAGATCGGTCCACAACTTACATAATAGGAACAATTCCAGAAAAATATAATTAAAAAAAAATAAAAATTTAAGGGATTTTCGTATAGAGTTTTCTTTGGTCGATATTTTAGGTTAGGGAATACCCCCCACCACTTTATTTTTATAGATACGTCAAAAAGTGCCAAACAAAAAAAGTTCAGCTTATCCTCGACTTTAAAGATCAGTTATTTTTTTATTAGGTTAATATAGCAGAATTCTAAGAAACAACACTTTTTTAGATTCAAGATTGTAGTTACGCAACCTAGCGGCCATCTCAAAAACTTGAAAATAGTTTCCAGGTTTTTGTATTGGCCGTTTTAGTAATAACTTTTTTTTTTCGCAAGCCTTTACGATGGATAGTTTCCCAGATACAGTACCTCGCATTCTTAGTTGGCCATCCTGTACAGTCCTAGTCACCTAAGAAGGCGAGCGCGACAATGAGCAAACGACGAATTTACGCTGCTTGTAAAATTGG
Source organism: Vesta saturnalis (assembly GCA_036346205.1). Classification (NCBI taxonomy): domain Eukaryota; kingdom Metazoa; phylum Arthropoda; class Insecta; order Coleoptera; family Lampyridae; genus Vesta; species Vesta saturnalis. The sequence goes on along the minus strand of JARFJB010000559.1, from coordinate 4,613,059 downwards.
CGCGTATCTATAAGTCAGTGTCGTTTCATGTAAATTTCGTAGATATGTTTATTCAAAAAAAGTTATTGCATTTAAATATATGAGTACAATAAATGTAATTAAGTACCTACTTTATGACAAACAAAATATATTTCAAATTCTAAAAATGGTGCTATAATAAACACAGAAATACCTAATATATAAAAAAATATCATTCACTATCGCTTCAACTTAAATCACTAAACTGATATTCACTGTCACTGTCTTCATACTCATTTATCACTAATTGATCAGTTTCTATATCTAACATGTTATCACTTTCACGATATTTATTTTCAATGTCAATTACTTTATCACATCGACTTTTCCACTCTTCCCTTGTTGTTGATTTAAATGCATCTTCAGCCAATTTTATTACATCATTTAATTTAAAAGTAACGTTTTTGTGTGCAACAATAAATAAATGAAGATATGATACGCCACTGACTTGTATTTTTACAGTACTCGGCTTTCGGAATCATGAATCGGGTTGCGTCGGTTGCTCGCCTTCTTAGCTGACTAGCATTACAATAAAACAGTTTTTTTCCAAAACTCATTAATAAATTAACCAGGACTTTCAAGGTAAGTTAATTCGTGTATTTTATGCCTTTTATACATTATACAAAACATGATTGATTTGTATGTTTAAGCAATAAAATAAAAAGGAATCTTAAAAACCAAAACATTAAAAAAGTAAGGTTAGATTGACAACATTGTGCATATTTCAATATAAGCAATTGTTACAGGTCTTTCTTATGGTACATGCCATAAAGCAGTCAAACGTCAATTACATTTTCATTCTTACAAAATAACAGTTGTGCAAGAGTTACTACCTTTAGATTTTCAAAAGCGTTTCGAGTATTGCCAATGGTTCAACAACAACTTGAGAGATGACGAAATACTGAACTTAAGTTTCTTTACGGATAAAGCATGGATCCATTTATCTGGTTATGTGATTTTATTTTTCTATTTTTAACTGTAATAATAAACATATACATACTGTATTATGTACGTAAATTGTTTTTTTTTTATGATTGTGGACCTGGTACTGGCTAAATTTGGCCTATCGTGCTAAAGCACTCGTGAACACTTAGGAGGATGGATATAGGGATAATGAATTGCCAATAGATGCCTATGAACAGCTACCTTAAATTTTCTCATATCGTAAGCGAAAGGAAAACAGGAACTAGGGAGATCATTCAAGAGTTTAGAAGCCGTGTAGAAAAATGTAGATTGCGCCCGTTTGGAACGACAACTGGAGATTTGTACTGCATACTGATGATGTGAATGAGCGAACCGAGTGTTTCTCGCAAAGATAGCTCGAGATGGTATCAAAGAATATAATTCATCAGCACAATAGCCACTATTATCAATATAAATGATAGAAAAAAATGATTTTGTCACGTTATTTATAAAAATAAATATAGACTATGCTATATTTTTGAAAAGCCCTTGGCAAGTGGAAAAAGATTTAAAAAAAATGTATAGGGTGTCCCATAAAAAAAGTAGGTTATGTCAATATCTCAAAAATTGTGACCTCTAAAGAAAATCTGAGTAGGCCACTGGATTCTACGTAAAAAAATCTACAAATATTAGTTTTTACTTTTTTAATATGTCTAACAATAACAGAGTTACAGGGCTTTAAAAAATAGCACGGTGTCGCGAAAACCGCAAGGTTCTAACCTAAATCCCATTCGAAAATGGGATAACCGGTACACTAGTAGTGACTATACCGATATGTTGTTAACATTAGGGGAATGTGATGGAAATGCTAAAGCAGCGAAAAGAAGATATGGGGAAAAATTTCCAAGAAGAAGTGTTTCGGATTCAAAAACATTTAGTGAGGCGGTGTCGTGAGACTGGAACCTTTAAACAAAAAAAAAAGACAAATTCTGGTAGACCACGAGTGGCAAGAATTTCTCAAACAGAAGAAAATATTTTAAATCTAGTTGTTGCGGATCCTACAATAAGTGTAAGAAATGTGACAAGGGCAAGTAGCGCAAGTGTTTCTAGTGTACATCGTGTATTAAAAGAACAATTATTGCTCCCGTTTCACTATAGGCAAGTACAAGACTTATTGCCTGAAGATTTTTTTTGAGAAGAGACTTTTACGAATTATTACAAGACAGAATAAGACAGAACCCTGATTTTTTACAAAATATTCTTTTCATCGATGAATCAACTTTTACTAGACAAAGTACGTTTAATAGTCATAACAGTCACTTCTGGATAAAGGAAAATCCAAAGGCTAAACATGTAACACATTACCAACATAATTTTAAGTTGAATGCATGTGTGCTTCAATAGGCAACCGCCTCGTTGTATACCATATCTTTGATGGAAATTTAAATGGTGATGTTTACTATGAATTTTTGAATAATCGTTTATTTCCGCTATTAGAAGATTTGCCTCTTAATCTACGAAGAAATATGGTTTTTATGCATGGTGGTGCTCCACCTCATTTCAGTAGGCAAGCTAGAAGATGGCTCAACGAACATTTTCCAAATCATTGGATTGGTCGAGGTGTTGATGTTCCTATCCACTGGCCATCAAGGTCTCCTGACCTTTCAAAAAATCGTTTATAATTTTCTTATTTACCGAGATAAATATATGAAACTATATATTTTCAGAAAGCTAAAAGAAATCTCTAATTAATGGAGTCATAGCCAACTATGGTTACCATTAAAAAAATGCAACTTTGGTCTGTAACTCGGAAACAAATTAAGTTAGAAAAAAATCAAGTACGCCACTAAATTGCACATAAAAAAAGGCAAAAAAGATGTTTTTACCAAAATTTTAAATATTCACAAACAAAAAAGTTACGGGATTTTAAAGAAAACGGCATAAAACGAAAAACACCCTATATTTCCCAAACGAGTCGAGATATTGAAATTTCTTTAGATTATTAAATTTGTTTCAAAAATCGGTCCAAGGGTCCCGATCATGATTTTACTCTATATATTTTAGAAATACCTAAAATCCCCCAATTACATCGAAAATAGGACACCCGTAAATTTATAACTTATTTTACATTGTACATTTACTACTTATATTTAAATTTATAAGTATTGTCGCAAATGTTAACTCCTTCTGCGCAAGTTCTATGAGCTTGGGCAGGGGGAACGGGGCGGAGATAGCGCGCGGTTCGAGCGGTTCGTTTTTTGGATTAACGTCCATATAGTCGCGTTAATAATTCATCGCCGCCTTAATTAATCTAAATTTGTTATTTTATTGACTATATTTTATTTATATTAATAATTATCGTAAGGTTATTAGATTATCTTTCTGAATCTATGTGCAACGTGTGCGACCGGGTTCCTTAACCAACATCACTGGGAGCTCCCAAGAAGAAATAGAAGAAGTCTCGTGGAATAAGGGTAAGTCACACACTTTCAACCTTGTTCTTCATAATATTCATATTAATGTATATAAAATATAGACAGTCCATTTTTTCTCTTAATTAATAAACCCCCTTTTCTCTATCCAAGCGTAACATTTGGTCCTTCGACGTGCCGGATATTCTCCTTCTTTAAATATTTAAATTGTGATATATATTTATATATCTCATACAGCATTATTTTTACGCGTATGGTTGTGAAAAAAACCAAGTATTTTAGTATATTTTGCAGATTTTTAGAAGTTTTGAAGTGTTTTTAAAAAGAAAACGTCATTCTTATAAATGTAATATTTTATTGGAATTTATTTTGGCCATCTTTATGTTTGTTTAAAGAATGTTGATAACGACGTGCGTACGCTGCACAGGTGTGTTTTAGAGGTCATCACGCTTATCATAGCCCCCGGTGGTCAGTCTGTGTTTGGATTTCGGACTGAATTTCTATTTAGGTATTCGCATCGCTCTCGTGATCTAGTTTGTTTACAATTAAACGCACTTATTCATTTTTCTTATTTACCGTGTACTTTGTTATATTAATAAAAAATGTCTGATAAAATTCGATAACGCTTACCGCCAAAGATAGCTCGAGATGGTATCAAAGAATATAATTCATCAGCACAATAGCCGTTGTAATAACGATAATACAAAGAAAGAACTGAAACCATCCTTCAATGCTCAAGGGACTGTATGTGAGAAGTTAAGGACGGGTCATTTATAAGCCTAATCGCTCTCTTTTGAATACGATCAACGATATCGAGAGCGTGTTGGGGAGCACTAACCCAGAGGTGAGAATTATATTTCAGATGAGGCCGAATTTGGGCCTTATACAGTAGAAGGAGTTGTCGAGAGGTAAAGTACTGCTTAGATCTGTACAAAAAGCCTATTTTACGAGCAGCTGTTTTGGTAGCTGACAGAAGATGGTCAACCCATCAGAGATTTGAAAATACAGTCATACCCAACAGAGTAATAGAGTCTGAAAACTTAAGAACTGAGCCATTCATACTTACATTCTCCCATTCGAGAATACGTTGAATGTCTTTGTTGATTGAATTTGCCATTTCAGCTTTAATTTCTTGATTTGACATAGAAGGTGAATTATCACTATCAGTAGACTGAGATGAACTACAATGAAGAGTGCTATCGTCAGCAAAGCAATGGATGGGGTTAGTTGTTGAAGAAATAAGGTCATTTATGTACAGCAGAAAAAGTGTAGGCGCTATAACGGATCCCTGTAGTTCGCCCGTGTTAATGCTAACTTCTTTTGAAAAAAAGCCATCAACTACGACACGTATTCGTCTTTTATTAAGGAAACTAGAAACCCAGTTGATGGGCGTATCATTTAACCCAAACGAGGTGAGTTTGGCGAGTAAACACTTATGCCAAACTTGGTCAAATGCCTTTGAGATATCTAAAGCGACTACAACTATTTCACCGGACTGTTCTACTGTATTGTTCCAAACTTGGCTCACATATGAAAGAAGATCACCTGTTGAACGACTTTGCCTAAACCCATATAGGTGGTCACTAAGGAGTTTGTTAGTTTCAAGAAACGTGAGCAGTTGCTGATTGATGGCTTTTTCCATGATTTTAGACAAAATGGATGTGATGACAATTGGTCGGTAGTTTGAGGGATCGGTCTTATCGCCTTTTTTGGGAATATGTTGAACATTTTCTAACTTCCACAATGAAGGGAATTCCCCAGAAGACATAGAGATCGTATAGAGCTTAGATAGGACTGGTACTAGTTCAGGGGAACATTTCTTTAAGACGATAGCTGGGATACGGTCTGGGCCAGTTGCCTTATTGAGATCAAGCCTACTGATGATCGATTCCAAGAGCTTGTACCGAAAATGAATTGGTTTCATAGCGTACGAAGAAGAGTTGACTAGGGGCACATCTTCTCCAGAATAATTCAGACCCGAGTTTGATGCAAACAAATCCACAAAAACATTGGCTTTGTCTACAGAATCAGCAACTAGCGATCCGTCAATAGATGTCAGGGGGGGAAATGAAGATGTTCCAAAGTTTTTACTAATGGCTTTAGCTAAAGACCAAAATTTACGACTGCCTAAAGGAGATGTTTGCATTTTCGTTGTTCGAACAACTTTTTAGTTTTAGTGATGTCACTTTTGCAGATATTTCTAGCACCAACGTATTCTACATGACTGTCGACCGATTTATTTGATTTCCATTTAATGTAATATTTATTTTTTAAGGATATTGCATCAGCACAAGCCTTATTGAACTACGGTTGGGAACGTGAATGACCTATACGGTACTGTTTTTTGGGAATGTATAACTCCATTCCCATGAGGATGACTTCAGAGATGTCCGGAGAAGAAGACGACTTAAAACAATATTCACGCCATGGAAAGGTTACAGAGAAATCCCGTAAATCACTCCATCGAGCTGATTTAAAGCACCACAAGGTTCTATCGGTTTTGCGAACAACAGTGGAATTAGGTACAGTAGAAATGATTTTTATTAGACAATGGTCGGAAAGACCTAAAGGCGAAAGAACGAAAGTTTTATAAACAAGAGGGTTTGATGTAAGAAAGAGATCTAGAAGATGTGGAAGTATAGTTAGGGTTATCAGGGATTCTTGTGGGTTTAGAAATCATTTGTGTGAGATCACATGAAATAGCAAATGATTCTGCACTATGACCAGCAGGATTTGTAGTAGATGAAAACTGCCAATTAGAGTTATGAACATTGAAATCGTCTACAATTGAGATATCGCAAGATGGAAACTGAGACAGGAGATAGTCAACTTTCATACTAATATAATTAAATGAAGCTAAATTTAAAAAAATTAAGTGTTAATTCAAAACAAACGTAAATTACAATTTTTGAGGTTTTTGTACGCCTACATAATAGGAAATTCGTCAGTCACGAAAGTTTTTGTTATTTATGGTAGTATTTATTTTAATATCTGCGTTTACGCCACTGGATATAGCACAATTTTTATTTTAAGGATGCGGAACAGTAGTACTGTTCTAGGAGCGACACGGTCAAACAATAATGATCGCACTGTACTATAGTTCGTAAGTGTTTGTTCAATATAAACGGAATTACAGAATGTGCAGTTCAATCTAGAAATAGCGGACTTCAAAATGTATTTAGTTGATTCCTTGGCGTTAAATATACATTTAAGAACATTATTATTAGTTTTGAAAGTCAATATGTACTTCTTTTGTAATATGTAAGCTACTTTTTCTGATATTTTATCAAAATATGAAATTAATGTGTATTTATTTTCTGTCGGTTTTGTGTTAACTGGGTAAACGTTTTGTATTCTGGATTTTTAACTAAAGTGTCGATTATACTTGAAATGTAACCATTTGCTTGAGCAATTTGTTTTATAATTGATATTTCTTTATTGAAGTTTGTTATATTTAATGGTAATGATCTATATGCAGCTAACTTATTTGTTTGATGGTTTTTTCGTTTGGAATTGTAATGTCTGTAGGTGTAGGTTTTCTGAATATCGAGAACTCAAATTTGTTATGTGTATTAATGTTTACCTTCCAACCTACTTATGCGTATGTAGGTACAGAAGGTTATACAATCGCGTTTTCTTCACTATCGCTAAATAGATTTATTAGCGCTGGGCCAAGCTTCGTCAAGATCGGCCATGATGTATGTATGTGTGTGTGTGTGTGTGTGTCTTTGCTTGCATGCATGCGTGTGTACGTGCGCCTGTGATCTTGTATGTCTGTGCGCATGCGCGTTTTTTCGTGCATGCGTGGGTGTGTGCGTGCTTGTGTGTGTGTGTGTGTGTGTGTGTGTGTGTGTGTGTGTGAGAGAGAGAGAGAGAAAGTGGGTGTGTGTGTTTGTTTACGTGTGCATGTCTGTCTGTGTGCCTGTGTCTGTATGTCTGTGTGTCTGTATATCTATGTGTCTATGTCTGAGTGTCAGTGTGTCGGTGTCCGAGTGTCCGTGTGTCCATGTGTACGTATGCCCGTGTGTCCGTATGTTCGTGCGTCAGTGTATCCGTATCTCCGTGTGCCTGTATGCCCCTGTATCAGTGTCTCCGTGTGTCCAACATCTAGTGTACCAATAGCTAAACCTTAATCAGATTAATTATGTTCTATTCAATTTTTTGATACGACGCGTAATTCCGAACGTAGAATTTACGTTCAGTTCAAATTTTTTCAATATCTGCATAATGATTCATTTTATAAGAAAATGTGTAGACATATTTTTTAAACAAAATTTAATTTTACATAACTTTTTTTTACAAAGTTTCTTAATATAAAGTGAAGTAGGTGTAAAAATTAATTGAACATGATTGAAAATTCTTAAGCTGTATTATTTATATTTTTATAGAAGCGGGCGGCTTTAGACTTTTTTTAACTCTTTGTGTCTCAACGGTACTTTTAACTACCATCATTTTTAAACAGCATTTAAATCTTATATAAGAATATAATTGGTTTTAAGAGCTGACGGTACTTTAAAGTACACCGTTATAAAGCGAGTCACTGTTTTATTTTTATGTTGGCAGCCTGCAACTAAAGACTAGACAGCCTGATAGAAGTGACTGTTGTAAGTTTAAGAGCTGCTGATTTGTAGTGTGTGTTTTGAACAGCCAGGAACGTAAATAATTAAATATTTATATAATACAACTGTAAGGTAAGCACAAATAACATATTATCTTTATGTATACTAAATATTTATCTGCTTGAAGCGTTTTATGACATATTTATTTGCTAAAATACGACAATGGCATTTTGGAATGACAAAGCATATTGGAAGAAGCCTCTGACTGACGAATAATTACCGCTAGCAGCTGAACAAGTTTCCAGGGAGATAACTAAAGAATTACCGCTAGATAATTCACCCGATACTGGTATAGAAAGCGACTTAGAAGAAGAAAAAATACCATTAGAGCCACCACAGAGGGATACTCTCTTTATAGAAAATGTAGAGGATCATCATTTTCATTTAAATGTAAGTGAAGACAGTGAAATCAACTGTGAACAAGCTGGTAGCAGTAAGAAGGAAAATAGGTAGATACAAATACTTTCAATTATCATCTTCCTGAAGGTCCACTTATTGAGGAATTTTTAACATGCCATTTTCCAACAGATTACTTCAAAAAGTTGATAGGCACGTCGATAAGCGATATAGTTTATCAGAGTAACTTTATATGCCACCCAAAAAAATAAAAATTTACATTTGAAGGAGGATGAGCTGCTTGCATTTTTGGGCACTACTGGAGTACAAGTGGTGATCTTGGAGTAGAATTGGTTCGAAAAACTATCGCTCGCAATAGGTTTCAGGATATTCTTAGTTATTTGCTTGTCAACGATAATCAGACTATTCCACCCAATAATAGAAATAAAATATATAAAATACTATCACTTGTAAGCAAACTGAATGAAAATTTCAAGCAGTTGTACCATGGTACCAGATAAATGGCTGTCGATGAATCCATGATCGTCTTCAAGGGGCGATCATCCTTGAAACAATACAACCCTATGAAGCCAATCAAAGGAGGGTACAAACTGTGGTGTTTGGCTGATCAGAAGGGTTACATCAAAAGTTTTGAAATATATCAAGGAAAAAATGCTGAGCTTGAAAACAAATTCAAGAACTATGGGCTGGGTGAACGGGTGGTTCTTCAATTGACTGAACCTGAATGGGGTAAATATAGGAAGATTTACTTTGATAATTACTTTTGCAGTATTCACCTCTTAGAAAGACTGAAAATAGAGAAAACACTAGCTTGTGGGACTATTCGTACATCCAGAAAGGATTGTCCGCAGTTGGCCGAAGACAAGAAAATGAAGAGAGGAGATTTCGATTATAGGGTCTCGAATGTGATTATTAGCCTTTTCAAATGGAAAGATAATAGATGTGTCCACTTCGCCTCTAACTTTCAAGGGACTGAGACTTGCACTGTAGGAAGAAAGGAAAGGAATGGTTCTAAATCATAAGCACCATGCCCAAATATTGTAGCAGACTATAATAAGCATATGGGTGCCGTAGATCAAGCTGATCAATTACGAGGCAGTTATTGTGTTGATAGGAGCTCGAAAAAATGGTGCCACCGTTTATTTTTCGGCATACTGGATTTCGCTTTTGTCAATTTCTACATTATATATTCAGCACTAGAAGAAGATAAAATGGCTCTTCTAGAGTAAAGGTGTTCAGTATCACAGGGCCTAGCGAATTGCAGTCTTCGTAATCTTAGGGTCAACAAAAATCGCTGCAGTGTTCAAAACCGAAACTCTCCTACTTTACCTCCAAACAGAAGAAAGTTCAATTATAGTGTATGTCAGGATGTAAGATTAGGCAATAAAGGAAGTCACTAGACAACTTTCACAAATCAACGAGGGAGATATGAACAGTGCTCCTCAAAATGTATCCAATCCCACCCACACTCCAAATGTACAACCTGTGGAGTTTTCTTATGTTGCAAAGAGAAGAAGAATTGCTTTACTGAATATCGTGATGTAAACTTAAATTGATCTTTTTATTATCAATAAAAACATCATTGAAGCTGTATCTATGTTTTCTTATAAGCTATGCAACAAAGTTAATAACTGCCAGTCCTGACGGTACTTTGAGTCCGCTGCTCCTAAAATAAATGTGGTAGGGGTTGTTATTTTTTCAAACTGAAAACCCATAGGACCGTAGAAAATCAGTTAATAAAATAATTTGTAGAAAAAAAACCACGTTTGGAACACAAAGGATTAAGTTAGATCTAAATCTCTATTAACCTCTATCTGGCATAAAGTTTTATACGTCTGCTTGACATCGATTGTATTTTTTTCAATGTTGCCAAGTTTCGTAATGCACTATTATAAACGAGGCTGCATAATTATCCTAAAAAAATTGATATTAAAATTATTGCATTTCTTTAATTTCCATTTATAAGTTGAAAAGTCGTGTGTTGTTCCACACCAGATGTTTAAATCTAGAATCTAGGATGTAAATTGTTAATATTAATTAAGAATTCATCAATAATATCTGATGAACTATCAAAACTTGCTAAAATATCATCAACATAACGAAACCAAACTTCAATCTTATCAGAAACATTTAATACAAAAATTTCATCTTCTAAATTATCCATAAAGATATTAGCTAAAACTTGGCGCTTGTGGGTTCTTGTTTAAAATTTGATGTCTCTCTAAATCTGTAAAGCAGGTATTGCAGGTTTGTAACCTTTATTTTACATTTTTTTTAAATGTTATACGATCCCTATTTAAAATTTCAAAATTTTTTCTGCATATTTTTTTGAAATAATTACTAAAATTTTGCTTTTAAAGTCGGGCCGGCGAGAGGTGTATTATGACTCATCCTTTAGTAAAGCATGGTTTAAGATTTTAAAAACGTATGTCGTTATTGGTTCATATAGTTAATAATTTTGTATACCAACAAAACATCGTCAATGTTTCTAGGTTATTTTCAAATTTAAGCCGCGCTGTCAAAGTTAAATAAAATTATTGTTCGAATATTTCGGGAGGGTCTTAAAAATCCCCATCCACTAGTATAAATAAAGTCGAATTTCATTTAAGGTCTGTTCGCACTTATTCTGGCATGTAACATCCACCGAGTGTGGGTAGTCATCCGATAAAAATACCTATATTATCAGAACCGAGACCGGGTCAACAAAATTTCGTTTTGGATCTGTTTTAGAAATTAATTATATCAATAATTTTCAATAAGAAACGAATTAGCTAGCAGTAGGATAGTGCCCGAATGAAGTGTGAAAAGTTTCGTTAATTGCGGAGGATCGTTTTTAGCCGACAGATCTCACTGCGTCAAAAGAGTCAAGACTGTAATTTGGTTATCGAAGCCACTTATAAATAACTGATTTTGTCATAAATAAATACACTGTATTGGATGTTAAAAATGAGATTTATTATTAGTTAATAATATGACCGATTTTAAAAATCCCAGTTTACAGTTTGTCAATATATATATATATATATATATATATATATATATATATATATATATATATATATATATATAACGAATGTAAACCTAAGTACAGCTACCGAGGTATATGTTAAATATAATAATTCTTTACATTGTTATAAAGTAACTAAGATTCTAATTTTTGCTTTAAATTCAAATATCTTATAATTAAAAGTCATCACCTTCACTTTCACTATCATCTTCACTCGACTCTCCGACATTGATTACTAAGGGTTTTACCATTTCCTCAGCTCTTTTTTGAACGTCCCACCACTGGCTGATTTTCGAACGCTTCCTCGACTAAACATTGTACATGATACCACTGCATAAGGGTAAGAGGAACCAGAATTATTGCAAGAACTACAGAGGAATAAGTTTGCTCAGCGTGTCTGGTAAAGTATTTGAAAGTATTCTGATTGATAGAGTACTAGAAACTACACAAACTACGATATGGGATGTGCAGGGTGGCTTCATGCCAGGGAGAGAATATGTCGAGCAGATGGTTGCTCTCCAGCAGGTGATCGAAAAGTGTTTAAGAGTAAAAAGGAAGCTGTACTGTGCGGTTTTAGATGTGGAGAAAGTATATGACAATGAAAAAGGAGAAGCTGTGGGAAATATTAAATGAATATGGCGTAAATATAGGTCTAATAAATGGAATAAGGGCAGAATACAACGGTAGTCGGGCATGTGGTAGGGTGAGAGGAGGTGTAAGTGAATACTTTAATATTGAGCAAGGAGTGGGACAAGGCTGTGTGATATCACCATGGTTGTTCAATGTATACATGGATAAATGCGTTAGACAAGCATGTACCGGTACAAATGGTGTAATGGTTATTGACGTAAGTGTACGACTTCTTCTGTATGCAGATGACACAGTCTTATTAAATGACAGTGCGGATGAGCTACAAACCGCTCTGAGGAAGTTTGATACAGTCTGTGAGAGGATGGACCTAAAGGTAAACGTGAACAAAACTAAGATTGTGGTGTTCAATCGGGAAGGTGGAAAGGAGAGTCGAGTATTTACCCTGCAAGATGAAATTGTGGAGTAAGTGGACGAGCTGGTATATCTGGATAGAAAATAAACCCCGAGATGATAGTATTTAAAACTGCAGAATTACAAAACACAATTACTTATTTATTGTGATTTATTTCATTAAGACAAGCTAACAAGACCACAATAAAAAAAACGATAAAAAGAAAATTAAGATCAGCAATACGAAAAACTGAGTTTTTACTCATTTGTACCATAAAAATAAATTAAATATTTTCATTTAATCCGTGAAAAACAACCCCAATTGATTTCAGACATATTAGGCTCAAGAGTAAACTACTCTTTCCTATTAGCAGTATCAATCGCTACTTGCACACGCAACGCGGCATAATATGTACCGACAAAATATAAAGTTTTAGATTTTGTACCCCCGCCGTTTCTTCGAAAACTACCCTCGACCCCTATTAGGCTCAAGAGTAAACTACTGTTTTATTGAAATCTGAATATTTATATTTTGACGGTATATATTATTACAAGGATTCTGCCGATAAAAAGAAGTATTGTGCTCTAATAGGTGTCGTGTTTAGTTTCCGAAGGAACAACAGAGGTACAAAATCTGAAATATTATATATATATATATATATATATATATATATATATACAGTGTGTCCAGCTTAAGATGAAATGCATGGGGATATTGGAAACCGTTAGAGATACGAAGATGGTTAAATGGAGAAAATGTTGCGTCATTATATGCCCAAGAAGTAACCATGGTTACATGTCAAAAATCCTTCCATTTACTAGACACAGGGTGATAACTGAAAATATGCGTTTTCTAAAAATCGCTATATCTTGTTTCTTGCAAGAGATACATCCACGGTTTTTGCAGGATGGGGTAACAGGTAGCGAGGATTTCAAAATGATTTTGAAAAATCTAGTCCTACTAGATTTTAAGATAATGCACGCAACTTTCGATTTTCTTATGGACGCCATATTGGATTTTTGCATTTTGAATTCTTCATAAAAATGCTTTTCAACCATATATCATATGTTTATAATCTGCCAATGAGAAAGTGTAAAATTTTCCAACAGGATGGGGCTCCTGCACATAGTGCCCATATTATTACAGATTTCCTAAATATGGAATATCGTAATGGATGGATAGGAAATCAGGGACCAATAAGATGGCCGGCCAGAGCTCCTGATCTCTCTCCCATTGATTTCTTTGTGTGGGCTATTTAAAAACGAAGTTTATTCAAAGTCGTATAACAATGAGGACGAATTACGTGATGCAGTTATCGAAGCTGTTAATAAAATTACCCCGGAGATGATAAGGAACTCTTGTGATGCAGTGCTAACTCGATGCAGATGGTGTTTGCAGGAGAATGGAGGTTTATTCGAGCATTTGATTAATTAATAGTAAAATTCAGTATAATATTAAATTTTATTTTTGTTGTTTTTGTCACTTTTATTATTATGATTTATGTTAATAATCAATAATATTGTTCTCAATAGTTAGTTTAATTTGTAGATTAATTTTCATTTAATTAAAATACATAATATGTCAAGGTTGCTTTGATATAAATTTAATTGTGTAATTTGACACTTTCTCATTGGCAGATTATAAACATATGATATATGGTTGAAAAGCATTTTTATGAAGAATTCAAAATGCAAAAATCCAATATGGCGTCTATAAGAAAATCGAAACTTGCGTGCATTATCTCAAAATCTAGTAGGCCTAGATTTTTTCAAAATCATTTTGAAATCCTCGCTACCTGTTACCCCATCCTGCAAAAATCGTGGATGTATCTCTTGCAAGAAACAAGATATAGCGATTTTAGAAAACGCATATTTTCAGTTATCACCCTGTGTCTAGTAAATGGAAGGGATTTTTGACATGTAACCATGGTTACTTCTTGGGCATATAATGACGCAACTTTTTCTCCATTTAACCATCTTCGTATCTCTAACGGTTTCCAATATCCCCATGCATTTCATCTTAAACTGACACCTGTATATATATATATATATATATATATATATATATATACATATGGGTGTCCCGACGGACATCGATCGATTATGGAAAAGTATAAATAGGAAAATCTGAAAATTTGGATACTTACTAAAATCGATGTGGGACATCCATCTAAAATATTCTCAAGATTACAGCGCTTCTGAATATACCGGAAGTGGATATTAGCTTACTTATTTCATATGGAACACCCTGTACATTATTGCATTTTTGGATTCTACGTCCAACTCTAGGCATCCTTTATGTTTAATGTCATATATTCTAAGTTTTCGATAGAAAATGACAGTTGCTCCGCCCAATAAAGTTGCCTGTACCGTTCAAACAGCAAAATTAGTTTGCAGTGAAACTCTAAACTATTGTAAACAAAGGACTGTTTTAGTTCACTAACAATGCGCAATGGCGTATTGGTATACAGGGTGATTGAAACACAATAATGAATTTGGCACTCAAAAAATAGAAAAAGTCTATTTTTTTTAATTGGAACCCATACTTTTTGAAAGCCGTGAAGCAAATTGTTGAAAATTTTAAAAATACCGGTTCCGTTAAAAGAATAATTGTTAAAGCTAAAGTAGGAGATACAAAAACAACACAAGTCGCGATTTTGACAGGAAACAAACTCAAAGTCATTCCAGTTTGTTGTTGACTGTAAATGTTCCAATAATTTCTTCAATTTTGTTATTATCACGAGTGCCATTATTGCCAACTAAATGTTGTATTACAATTTTATTAAACTCGTACTAGGAATATCTGTTAACAGTATTTAATAAAACATTTTTTTCCTTCGAAACTATGCGAAATGCGAAATTTTTACAAGAGTAACCAAGTCTTCTCGCTAAAAAAATTGAAAACCGTATTACCACCCCTAAGAAAGTTCTGAAAAAAATATCAGGGGATGAGTGTGGTTTTAACCCTTCTACAATTTTTTTTTGGGTTTCTTTGATTACCGAAAGGAGAGTAATCCTCTAAAATGCACTTTTGTCAAATTTCATTCCAGTTGTTTCATTTTGACCTCTATTACTCGTGGTAGCTCTGTCTCAGCAATTTTGGGACACCCTATGTGAGTATACAGGGTATTTAGAATTTTAGTGCTGAAAATTTAACCACACATTCTACGTCGGAAAATAATGTAAAAATATCATATTAACTATGGTTCACAAATGCATCATAAGGGTGCTGCGGCCCTCTAAACATGGGACCCAAAATATCGTTTTTAATTTATAACTCTGGAACCGCACATGATACAGATTTGAAATTTCGTACACCTACATTAATTTTGATGCTATATACAGACATTTGAAATTTTAAATTTGAAATCTGATGACCAGGGGCATCTCAACTGATGGTGTGAGGTATAAAATTATCTAAAACTTTTCCAGATTTAATTTTTTTTACATTTTTGAGCAATAATTGTTGAATTTCAGAGTTTTTACGTAGAAAAGCTCTTTTAATATTTTCTTGAAAAATGAAACATTCTTAAATAAATGGGACTTCAAGTCTACCATTACACTTGAAAAACTATTTAAAGGGATATTGATGTAGAAATTAGAAGAAGGCAGTTTTAAATAAATATTTTGTTTAAAAAAAAAATTTCAAACTCAAAACGTCGGAAAAAAATTAATCAAATTACAATTGGTCAAAATGCATTCCATTCTCTTCAGTACACTTGTAATAAAAAATTAATAGGGTGTATTTCGGTTGTTATTAGTAATTTCACTCCTAATATTACTTATACTCCTAATTATAAATAGAAGATTTTGTGCCTTCAGCTCAGCCTGTGATTAATCGGGTTCATGTTTTTAAACTTTGATTTGCTTTAATTATAAAATGTGTGTGTGTGTGTGGTTAGATATGTTCGCTTTACAAAAAAATGTAACTAATGTAAATAAATGTTAAAATACCTCGGACGCCAATATATTTTATGGAAAACAAGAAACCGTAAATGTAATAAATGTAAAATTGAAAACAATAACAGGGTTTATTATAAAATCTTTAAGTCAAATTATAAAAGTAGAATATCTTAATACTAATGTTAGTAACTTAAAAAGTATCTTATACTAATAATTAGAATTGAAATACCTGTTGTACTTTAAAATTTTGGTTGTCACTGGTGTACTGTTACTGATAAGATGTGCTGACGAAGCCACGCTTTCAATTTTTGGTTGTGCAATTAATCTTGAAATGAGAGTTTCGGTATTCGTTGATCCCAAATAAGTAAATTCCTTTACAAACAACCAAACTTGGTAGATTTAAATGGGTTAATGTACCATTTATTTATAATTTTCAGCGTAGCAACAACTTCTATTGCGTCATCCTTGTTAAATTGAAACGTAATAATGCAATGAAATTAGGTAATAGGAGAATATAACGTAATAAAAAAAGTGCCTAAAAAGGCTAAATATAATAGACAAAGAAAAAGGGGTGTAATTAGCTCTTACCGTAAATTATACGACACTTTTAATAAAAATACTCAAGAACAAAATGGACGTTGTTTGCTTTCATTAGCGTAACCACAACGACTTCAAAAATAGATATCTGCGCATAAACTCAATGTGCCAAACGAAATGCGCGTACTACCCCACTTTAAAATATCTAACCGAGTACTTTTCAGCCACTAAGGTATGCAATTCACATGACGCAAAAATGAACGAAGTTGCCTAAATTATTGTATATTTTAATACAACTCAAAATGGTTGTTACAAACTTGCCCTCGTTCAAATCCTACTCGAAGATCCGAGAGCAAGTTGCGAAACGCTGTGCGTGTCTTACAAGTTAGCATTAGGGCCCCTTACTAGAATACAAATTCAAATTGACAGCCAAGGTGTGAATCCCCGAGAGCAAATTGCGTAGCCATACACCTGTCTTATAAGTTAGCGTTAGACCCGCTTATTAGAATACGTGTTCAAGTTTCCGCCAGGGACGCCAGGGCTAAGCTATACCTGTCTTATAAGTTAGAGTTAGGCCCCCCTTATTAGAATACAAGTTCAAATTTCCTCCTCATAAATAGCACCACAAAGAAATTCAAATTTTTGGTATAGGGGTGAAGGCCTGAGAGTAAGTTGCTAAGCCCTACATATGTCTTACAAGTTAGCATTATGCCCCTTATTACAATACAAATTGATATTTTCAGCTATAACCTGCAGAGACTTAAATACACATTCAAATTTTCCGCCAATGGAGCCTCGACAAGGGGGCTGAGCCCCGAGAGCAAGTTGCGCAGCCCTACACCTGTCTTACAATCTCGGTTATGTTCGGAGAGGGTTGGAGTGGCGGTCACCGAAACAGCCTTCGCCGAAAGCCTCGCGTCGCAAAGTTTTACCTATATGAAGAAGTTTGTCGCTTTTCTTAAAACAACGGTGAATGCTTTCATATGCGACTGTCTTCGTTTTAAGAACTCATATCCAAATGCTCTTGCTAACCATCCCGATAACCGCTAGTATGTAGCTGTATCTATTACTGTGAATACTTAAACATCGCATATCACAAAGATCAATCCACCATAACTCGAAAAAAAATGTTACCCGCAATGTACATGCCTCGAGTAAATTTCTCGCTGTAGATTTATACGTGGTGTACACTTTTTTTGTTTTCTGTAGCAACACTCTAATATATCTCCTGGGCGTACATTTTTTAATCTGAAATCCTTTTTGGACAGTCTAGCCGAGACAAAACCTGTATGTAAAGCCGTGTTATGTGATAGCATGGCATGGCAGACTCTTATCGCTAAAAATTCGAGGATAAAGAAGATAGTGTTCTAATAAGAAGCTGGTATACTTAATTTGGATGTAACCCCTTTTTTGACAGCTAAGATAGAGCTTGTATGCTGTATAGAGGCAAAGCTAGCTTAAAGAAGAAGAGGACACAAGACATTTTTTCGGTGTACACACCGCTATATTGAAGATGCTGTCTTGTGTATTAGAAAACATGCTACTGACCAGGAATTGCATAATCTCAAGAAAGATGTATGCGGTACAGCTTCAGGGGTGAAGAAGAATTGAAGATCTATGTAGTATTTCAATGCTAATTTTAAGAATAATCCCATATTTGTGTAATAGTAATAGCGGCAAATAATAATTGTATATTATCCGCTGCATGTATTTTTTTAAAGCATAATTACAATCGAATAAGTGTTATTATGAAGCGGTATCAGGGTATTAGCTGTTTTACTTGTTAATAAGCTATATAACCGCTCAAGATGAAAACGGTGAAGTTGATGCAGGTAGTGATGTTGTTTATGAAGATCCAGATAGGTTAAATTACGCTACCCTTAATTTTGAACATAAGGGGAAGTGCACCCACCCCAAAAGTCTTGACTGCCGAAAATGTCTTCACACTAATATTTAACATAGGAGATTATGGATTACCTGATTTGAGGGTGTTTTCGATCATTCACTGTAGCACCTTTTTGCAACCCTAATCTATATAAATAAAGAGTAGTTAATCTGTATTATAAGCTTTATTGCTATGAATATATTTTACTGTTTATTAAAGAAAGTATGACATCCCATATCAATATACATATAATTTGATGCATGATTTGTAACGCAAACTAATTATGTAACTTATTTGCTCATTTACAATTTCGATGTCGTTCTTCAGATATTGAAAAAACTTGAGCTAGAGCTTAAATTCAATCTTACATATTGCATAGAATATGATCGTTTAAGGACTAGGTTTTTATATCCTTGATAAAAATCAAAACAACCCTTATAAATATTAATAATAATAAACACAGATTAAATAACATCTTTTTATTATGAAAACACTTGTTATCTTTACATGTCTTATCTATTAATTCTTCCCCGTTATTAGAATACAGTTTTTATGACAGGGGCGAAGCCCGCGAACAGATTCCCGTCTTACAAGACTAGAATCACTTATTAGAATACAACCCCCAATGTATAAATAAATTAGGTCACAATCTGTAGATGGGGTTAAAAGAAATGTAATAATAATTTTAATAACATTTATGCAATCTCCTTTGATAAAAACGGGCCCTAATAAATATTAATAACAGATTAAATAAAACCTTTTTATTATGAAAAAGACACTTGTCATTTTTACATGTCATCTATTAATTCTTCCCCATTATTAGAATACAACTTTTACGACAGGGGCGAAGCCCGCGAACAAGTTCCGTCGTACAAGACTAGGACCCCTTATTAGAATCCAACCCCAATGTATAAGTAAATTAGGTCACAATCTGTAGATTAGAATTAATAACTATTTTGCAATCTCCTTTGATAAAAACAATCCTAATAAATATTAATAACAGATTAAATAACATCTTTTTATACTCAGGTGAAAAAAATGCGACCCCCAAGTGGGCTTATATAAAAAAAATGGCGACCAAAGGTGTCCCAATGGTGACGTCACATAAACAAAATGGCGGAAGGTGTCCCTGTGGGCGGGACTTGTGACGTATAAAAATAGAGGGGAGGGTGTCGCGGTACTACTACCATATATTCGGACTGTTGGAAGACGTATTCTGGCTTGAACGAACATCCTCACTACCAGAATTTGCAAGTGAACCATTCCTTGCACCTCAAAGATCCGGAGATAGGAGTTCACACAAACTCTATTGAATCATCAAGGCAAGTTCCAGTACTCATGAACCATGATGTTAGTTTTTAACGGGTTGTTTTGTTTTAGGCGACACGCAAAGGCGTGTGGCCCGTATGCCAATCGGCAGAAAGGATTTCTTGGCGGTTATTTAGCCCGCTATATGTTCCTGAAAAAGGTTAAAGACCTTGACCAGGACCCACTTGTCGTTTTTTTCATGTTTGTTCGTGACCTCTACGATACTAGCGCAGAAGCTGACTTTGAGATTGAGACGGAAGGAGACGGATATGGAGAAGATGAAATTGATTTGAGTTCAGTTAAACTACTATTCTTGGTTTAAATTAATTTATTTTTCGTGGTTTGTAAAATAAACACTTCAAAACTTCAGAACTTCTTCGGTTTTGATTTCCGCAAAAAAAATTCCTTCATCTTCATGATCAACGCCCTTTAATTAGTATAGACACTGAGTTGAAGTGACATACCGCACTCTCACTTCCGTCTTCCGTCAATTACTTCCCGTAACACCATTTTTAACATTGTATGGAAACATACAGTTTATACAAGGACCATTTTATTTTTGGTACGTGGGTGGAGGTTTTAATACTGTAAAGTATTGCACATTTTTTAGTCGTACCGACCAGAAATAATTAATAACTAATTTTTTTTAATCCCCTCTATTGTAAATAGAAACCGTCGAAAGATTTCGGCAACATAGTTACGAAACACCCCCGAGAACACCAATCAAAGAGGTTTACGTCACTACAGTAGTTACCGTCTTCCACCACTAAATTTATATAAAACAGCGATTTTTGCTGCCAACAGTCAGATAATTCATTCCGATTCCGATTCAGATTTTTCATTCCGATTCCGACCCAGATTTCATCCAGCGAGAGATTTTTATTAGATTTCATCCCCGAGTTTATGCTAAACACATTCATTCCGGTCCCGATTTATTTATTGATATACTCTAAGATTCTGCATCCTACAGGAGTTGTTAGTCGCTCTTCTACCACTGCACACACTCCCGAACCTCTAGCACTTATCCACGAACAAACATTTATCTAGATGGGGCTGCTGTTGCGGAGTTTTTGGACGTAGCGTTTATCATATCTCGTTCCTCTGAGCCAGTAATTACGAACACGTCCATCAGAACAAGACCTCTTCTCGTCCGAAAAAACCACCTGGTCCTAAAGATGTTCGTCATTGTGAGAATCGGTGGCAAATGCCACCTCCTCTGTTAAAAACGGCTTTCCCGCTGCGGACCGATTTTTCAACTCAGATTTTTCAATCCTACGACGCACTGTCCTCACTGATGATGTAAAATTGGCGGCTTCTTTAGTAGTAGTAGGTGGAGTAGTAGTTTATTCGTGCTAAGGATGTTACACCTATACACTTGTCCACAACAAAAATAATAGTCTATACATTAAGACGAGTTTCATATTGTAGGTATTCATCAATTGAGAAAAAGGCTTTATCAATGAGGAGTAGCTTTAATTTATTTTTAAATTGACGAAATTCTAGACACCGTAAGCTCAAAGGTAGTTTGTTAGAAAACTTAATCGCAAAATAATTTATGGAGAATGCCCCCATACCAATAACCCATACTGCAAATGAGATTGTATAACCGCGGAGTAAACCGTTATTGAAGATTCTTGAGATAAGACTGCGCAGTAAAAAAGTATTACTCGAAATTTTTTTACTGACCATTGTGGTCTGTTATTTCCATGATAACGTTGCGCTTAGATGAATTCCTAAGAACTTAATAGATTTAGTTACGTTTACTATAGGCTGCTGTTTCAAGGTGAATAATATTTAATTAAGTGTTTTGTAACTGTGGTTACCTGTGAGTGGAGTTGGTAGGCCTATTTCCACAGTTTTTGCTTTTTGAGCGCGACGTTTCGGAAGCGGACTCTGCTTCCGTCATCAGGCTTAGTCCTGAAAATGACTGTTTTCGCACTTGAATCGAATTCAAATGTTATATATAATTTTTTCCCAAGCACTTGACTACTCTCAGATTCGAATTTGGTACCTTTCACTTACTAGTTTGGTACACCTTTACCGCTGAGCCACTGAGTAATCCAATATATATTTTTAGAACTTTTACATATATATATATATATATATATATATATATATATATATATATATATATATATTAAATTTTTGAGGTTGCGCAGAAGTTTATTTCGCCATAACTTCTTGCGCAACTGTATTGCGCTTAAGCTCTTCGCGCATTATTGGAATCCATATGGGTTTCATCTCCACACTAGCTTGGCTTATTGGATTTTCTGTTAGTGCGATATTTGTGGCTTCTTTGAGTTTCCGACGAGTTGTGTTCTCGACCTTTGGCACTATCTGTATGTTATCCCATTGGATGCGGTGGTCTTCGTTCCAGACATGTTCGGCGATTCTTCATCTTTCTGTTTCGCACTTGCGGACGTTGTTCTTATGTTCCTGCGTTCTCACTTTGAGTGGTCTACTGCTCTCTCCTATATATCATCTGCCGCATTCGCAAGGTAGTTTGTATACCCAATTATTAGAATTCTGGGCTTCATTGTATGGTTTTGTTTTGGTTAGTACTCCCCTCAGCGTTCTGGTCGATTTGAAGGCAGTGCGTATCTTGTATTTGCTGCCTATCCTTCGTATTTGGTCTGAGGTACCTTGTGTATATGGTATTATCGCTGTATATTCAGGTTCTTCTTTTCCGGTTACCCTTTCCGTGTTTAGATTAGGTGTTAGATTGGGGTAGCCATTTTCTTTGAGTGTTCTAGCGATATTTTCTTTTCCTTTGTTCAGGTCCTCTTGTTTTGAGCATATTGTTTTTGCTCTATCGTACAAGCATTTTGCTACGCCCAACTTCACGTTTTTATGGTGATTGGAGTTGTAGTGTAGGTACCTCCCCGTGTGGGCACGTTTCCTGTACATACTTGTCGTGAAAGTGTTGTCATTCCTGTGTACAAGTACATCCAGGAATGGCAGTTTTTGTTCCGACTCCAATTCCATTGTGAATTTTATGGAGGGTGCGCGAATATTTAGATGATCTAGGAATTCATCTAGCTTATGCTTGCCGTGTTGCCAAACTGAGAAAGTATCGTCCACGTATCTAAGCCACATCCTTGGTTTCTCTATGAATTCGGATATCGTTTGGTCTTCAAAGTCTTCTATATGTATTGCTCACTATGGGTGATAGTGGGAACGCATCGCCATCCCAAACTCTTGTTGGTAGAATTTGTCCTCTACCTGGAAATATGTAGTTCTAATGCATATTATCAGAAGTTCCATGATTGTGTTTACCGAGAGTTGCGTGCGTTCGTCTAACGTTTCATCCTTTTCCAGCTTGTCCCTTATGATAGTTAGTGCCTTATCGGTTGGCACATTTGTGAATAGACTCACAATGTCAAAGCTTACCAGTATTTCTTCGTGGTTTGGTTGGTAGTTTCTGATAGTTTCCACGAAGTGCTGTGTATTCTTGACCATAAACTCGGTTTTTCCCGATAAGGGTGTGATGATACCTAGCAGATAGTGTGCTAATAGGGGACAAAGTGAATTTCTCGAGCTCACAATTGGTCTCAGAGGAATTCCTTGCCTATGAATCTTTGGTAGGCCGTACAGATGCGGAGGTTTACTGTAGTGTAAGGTAAGTCTAGTTCTCTGGGAATCGGAGAACTCCCCCTTATGTTTTGCCAGCGTCAGGAATATCCGTCTTTCGATTGATGATGTGGGCTCTCTTCGTGTTTGTTTGTACTCGCCCCCGTCTAGTAGTTCTTGGATCTTACTGTTGTAAGTGTCCATATCCATTACCACAGTCGCGTTTCCTTTGTCTTTGATCGTTGGGTTATTCTTAAGGGAAATGACCGCTCTGCTTTATAGGTTAGAGAGGTTAGGTTTAGTTCGCCTAGCTGAATCTAGGACTGACTAACCTTACTTCTGTATTCTTCGGCTTCTTCAGGATCTAATTTCATAGCTGTTTCTTCGACTGCGGTTATTAAACCTACTTTCGGAATATAACTCGGTGTTATCGCACAGTTCAAGTCTTTGTCCAGAACCAGCAATTCGTTTTCGTTCAACTGTCGTTTAGAGATGTTTATGACAGTGTTTTTTCCAGTGATGTTGGTTGGTTCTTTCTTCTCCTTCATTAGCTTTTCAAGTTTCTTCTGCTAAATTTCTTTGTGCACTGCCTTGGTCTTCGAATATTTACTTCTCGTAGCCGTATTTGTCCTATCAAAGTCTTGTTCGTTCACTCGATTTCGAATGGTTTCTCTAATCTCGTTGGATTGGTGTTCGAGCTGGTACTTTCTGAAACGGTGATGTCTGATTCGTTTCTTTGACTAACGCTTCGCTAGCTTTCTTTGCGATTAGTGATATTTTCCGGCTGTGTATCGGAGTTTTGATGTTGAGCCCGGTGGGTATTACGTTGTTATCACGGGCTTTGTAGGAGAAGGTTAGGTGGTTCTCCTCTAGTGCTAGCTCGTTCATTGATGTTTCAATCTTTCTGAAAAGTTGTTTGACTTCAGGGCCGTACCGAGTTACTAATTCTGTATTATAAGTGTTTTGTAACTGTGGTTTCCTATTAATGGAGTTGATCGGCCTATTTTCAGAGTTTTTGCTTTTTGAGCGCGGCGTTTCGGAAGCGGACTCTGCTTACGTCATGAGGCTTAGTCCTGGGAAGAACTGTTTTCGCACTTGAGTCGAATTTATATGTTATATATATAATTTTTTCCCAAGCACTTGACTACTCTCAGATTCGAACTTGGTATCTTCCACTTACTAGTCTGACAACTTTACCGCTGACCCACTGAGTAATCCTTGGTTTCAAAAAGCAAAAACTGTGGAAATATGCCGATCAACTCCACTAATATCCTTTTTATCCACCCTATTCTAACTTCAGGATAGAAGTACCACCTTCGATTTTTGCTAGTTATGTATCTATTTTAGGGGTTTTAAGCTTCGGGTTTCAAAACACGACTGACATGATTTGTTATGGAACCTACTTTCTGAAAGTTTACATTGACTCAACTTGGTATTAATATAATGTAATTTTACCCCAGTAAGGTAAGATTTATTTTAATATTTCGCATTTGTTATATTTAAGTATTCGCAGAGTTAGTTATTATTGACCCGATAATTGTAAACACAATTTTTTGAATCATGAAAATAACATTCGGAGAGCCAAAACTAAGTGAAAAACTATTTCTATGCTTTTGTGACTGCTTTTACCTTTAATACTTAACTAATTCAAACTCAATTAAACTAAACCTCTATGTTAATGTACAGATAAATCCTACTTTAATGGTGCTAAAATTAAGTTGTTATTTAATTAATAACTTTACAACTACTCACTTGTACAATTAATTCTCTTTACATGTACTTTCAGATAAGGTCTATTTTATATGTGCGAGCGTCATTGATTTTAATTTGGCTTGATCAGAAGCGTTTGTCTAACTGTAAGATATTGCAGTGTATCATTGACTTTCATGCTTATAGTTTACTTTTTGAAAACTGTGTTAGGATGCACATATACTTAGTGTGTGGCCTATGCAATATGGTAACTTTGTTGAGCAATAAGACAAAACTTCACTTACAGTTTGCAGATCCAATCAATAATTTTTAATGTAGTGCTGACTCTTCTCAATTAAGACAAGTATCGTCTCTGTAATCAAACATTGATATTTTGCTATTTTTTGTATTATTATACAGGACATATTAAGTATTTCTTTTTTTTTAAGTCGGTGTCACAAATTCCAATCTTTGTATGGGGATCACAAAAACCGTAATAAATACGAAGTTAGTTAAAAAGTAAGGTTACGGAATTTAATGCTGTTTCAGAAGGTACTAAACTTACTTCGCAATTTCGAGCGGTTCCGAAGATATATAAGATAAGAAAAATAAAAAATTTCGATCTATTACTTTTGTTTTTGAAGAAGTTAAGGAAGAACAAATCACACTTTGTTGAAGCACTTGTTTCTGTTCTACAAGTCTGGAAAAACAGAAAATGACGTTTCGTTTACCATCATCAGGTCAATTGTTTTCGAATACAGACCTGGATTTTTTTTATTATGAAGGTTAGATCCTGACACGTAATATCTAATGATTTTAATCAAATATTAGCGTTCATTTGCAAAACGTCGATTTTATAATTAGTGCTAATTCAGCCCTAAAAACACAACAAATTAATATAAAAATATATATTATTTATAAATATATATAATATATTAATAGAAACATTCAACCTTTTCCTAAGATGCTCAAAAAGATCGCCATTTTCTTTAATACATTGGTTGGTCGTGTGATCGTGCAGGTGTAAGTACCACACCCTTGTTTCTTATTCACCTTCCCGAATATTCACTCTGCAGATAATGGGAAACTATTTCAAGTATTATGCGGTTGTCCGTCATCTTGCTGAAACCAGAAACGTCGTAATCTCGTTAAAGGAAATTATTAACAAACTGAAGGTATCATTCACCTGATCAAGTGCGTAGAAAAATAAATTGTCCAAAAATAGTACCCCTTGAGATTCCCGCCCAAACATTCAAACTAAATTTAGCCTGGTGTCGAATTTGGCCAAATATGCTCACTGTGTTGATTAAAAATTCCACGATTTATAAATTGCCACTCATCCGTCCAAATTACTTGTTTACAAAAGTGTTCATTTTTATTAATTTTATGTTGCAACCAATGATAAATGCAAGTTTCCTCTCCACACCTCCAGGTTGCTGGGGCTTATATCCTCTGTTTTCTGAATTCTTCAACATTTCGCATGATGTAATCATCGTCAATTCATTTCTGCTGAAATTTCTCTGGTGGAGAGAAAAGGACTATTATTTACTTAGAACCATTTACAAAAAATAGATGAATAATAACTTCCTTCTTTATATTTCTTATTGTCGGAGAAGTTGCAATATTTCGTAGTATTATTGTGATTAATAACATGTATTAGCAGTCTCGGTGGTGAAATGGTTAAAGTGTTTGCTTTCACCCTAGCGGCGCGGGTTCAAACCTGTCTGAGGTAGCCGTTTTGGAGAAAAACCGAAGAACTCCTTCTCGGATAGGAAGTAAAACTGTAAGTTCCGTGGTAATACGATGATTAACACGTTAAAGATCCCTTACTAAAGGTGAAACTCCTTTAGTGACGAGTAGTGCTAATAACCATTAGTAATTGATGCGCATAGAGATGCCAGGCATTTCCGTTTGTGCCTAGATCTCGGCTTACAAATACAAAAACAAATAACATTTCCCATCAAAACACTGTACCCACTAGGTTTAATACCAACCCTTGTTACACGATCAAACCGCTATAGAGGTGGGAAGGTTCTATATAAGAAAATGGCTGATATTTAAATTCAAACAGCATACACGTACCATTAAACAACAAATAATAACATTCAATCCGAGAAAATAGTCCCTAGGCTTCACCGCAATCTAAAATTTCTCCGAAATAAATAGTCCTAGCTGAGTTCTTAGATTAATCGTATCTGTGTGTGGAAGATGGAATTGTAACCTACTCGATATCATACATAACTCAATCTGAAACATCCAATACGTACAAAACTTTCAAAGATCACGTTAAATTTTGTCCCAATAAAATTAATAAATTTATTGTGATCCAAAACAACAAACAAACACACGCCAATACAAAACAAAATTATCCAAAACTTAAGAAAATATTGAAACATGCGTTATCAGAAAATTATTGCTCACACCCTGTATACTCTAAATGAAAATAGAAAGACGTTGTCTGGATATATTCGAATTTACCCTCGTATAAATATAAACTAATATTTATAATTGTACAATCAAAATTCTGAAATAAATAAATGTCACTCAATTTGGAAAAATAATAATTAAGTCTATTAATTTTTAACCACGAAATCATTACCTCCTATCTTAAAATAGAAGCAAATGTAACGATCAGTGCGTCCTTTATGAATTATAATTTCTTTCAAACACTGTTTTAAATTTTATCATTACAATATATTTAAAAGTTTTCAAGTATGAATCGCTTTGATTCAAATTTGAAACTTTTACTTTTATTAATAAAAAAAAGAAAAAGGAATTAAATAAAATAAATAGGTACAAATATTGTGACAAACAACCTCTGCAACTAAATCTAATACTGCATATTCAGAAACTAAGGAAATATAAGCAATTACATTTTATGCGCAGTCTGTCCCAAAATACACAATTCTAAGACCAATCGTTTATGAACCTAGCCAAAATATCAAATTTTATTATTCTTAAACTGTGAGGTTCTTTATGTAACTTTACACATAAAAAAATCCAAACAAATCCCATAACGCTTTTTACTTTGTCACATAATAAAATTGTAGGGTAAGAACCATTACAGTTGAAATAAAATAATAATTTAAATGACTAAGTCTATTAACACAACCGTTCTATGTTAATTGTCCAATGACTATTGCAATAAACAACACTCAAAACAAAATTATCCTAACTACGATTCCCCTACTATGCTATCCTAAACATACAAAAAAATAGTGGTGGGAATTGATTCAAGCAATCGTCCACTACTCAATAATATCTAAAACTATTCTTACGTATAAACTGCTTAGTCCTCGATAGGGTATAATATTCTATCCAACGGGGTTAAACTTCTTTAATTAATCTTTGTGATAGTATAGAAACACGCACGCACAGTCGGCCTTTGCCTTGCCGGTGCAAATTTAAATGTTTTCCCTTCACTCACATCCTCAACGTTTGTATTAATTGGACAATTTGTTTACTAATTGCCTTCTCAAATGTTCGTCGAATCTAATATTTTAATTCACTTATATTAATTTGAATTTAATTTAGTATTCAATACTATCAACTTCAATTTACAACATTTAAAAAATCTTTGCTTATCTGGAAAGTATCACTTTAAAAGTTTCTTTTCTATCGCGTGAGTCTTATGAACAATACTTTTCTCAGTGTAACGATTGCTGTTTATTACAAATCTTTTCTAGCAGAAATCAACTAGACGCTTCAACTGCAACACTGATTTTTTACATCAATTAGAACAGATCGTTATGTTCTTTTTAAAAATAAATAAATAAACCCACGCGTGCGACCGTTCTATCTAAGGGTTGGCAATCCAAGGCATTCTATTATACCACTCTTCCTCATTATAGGGACTCAGGTCCATCTCGGCAATGTTATCAAAAATCTACGCGCTAAATAAAAATCAACCTCTCTCTAAGGGTTTAAATGTTACATTGCTTTGCCGAACATAATATCTGAAAAGGACCCAACGCAAATGCCGGCTATCCATCTATGCCATCTTGAAATCTACAAGAAAAACGTAATGACTCTCTGAAATATCCAAATTCGACATTAAAATTCATTCAACACGACATTCAGAACCAAATTCAAATTTTTATTTAAGTCCCACATATGCACTAAGTCTATTTCCTCTACAGTTTAATATAATATCCTCATATCATTAATTCATTTACGCTACTCATTCATAGTAATTTTGAACCTATATTCCTCAAACTAGAGAAGCCACACGGTAGCACTTATTATCGTCTCAATAAGGATTTTTGTGAAATAGTATTTCTCATGCAAATTTGATTCTTATAGATAACAATCTTTTACTCATCTAAGTGTTCTTTTACATAGTATTTATCGCCTTAATACAAATTCCAGTGACGTAACATTTGCATCAAAGTTTATACCCAAAAAACCGTTCATACTATATCAGAAATACGTCATACTCACAACACAGCATTAATGTGCCCAGTGTGTCAAAACAATCTAACACTCGTTATCCTCTTCGGTTATAGGGTTACCATATGCCAAAATAAAACTGTGAGGACGAGACTTCTCCAGGTAACTTTCAAAATAATATTCGTGTATTCTTTTCGGAATATTACGGCATCGATGGTACCTTTGAAGCAGGCATATCTCTTTCCTTCGTTCGAAATAGCATTTTAAAAATGAGATCACTTAGTTTAAATCACCAAATCTTTTTGGTTTCGGTAAATCAAATAAATATCTGCAGTAGTTTGCATGTTATCATTAAATAGATTTATTACATTATTGAACAACATTGATACATCTAATACATTATAAGTAATAATATTACCTGCAATGAGAAATATCGTGATAACTTAATTAAGTTATTACCTATACTTTTTTTTTCAACTTATTTTTAGAAAAATAATAACCCTTTTAGCTACACTAAAAAAATGATGTGGAAGACAACCGATAAACATTTCTTCATGTAAAATGAATTTTGAATGCTATAGGAAGCATTGAAACAAACTTGCTAGTATTTTTAATTCCTTTGCGTATATCAATAACGATCTGAATTTTCTTGGCCCTATTATCATAAAAGGCAATATAAAATATTATTAAGTCAATCTTTTGGAAGTCAACGCCAATATTTCATTGAAACTACTGTAGATTTTAGTACCAAGCTTTAACCGAAAAATGAAAAAATTCAGGTTCGTGCTTGAAAAAATTAACCTGACGATGGTATCGGCAAAACGAAACGTCGTACTAAAGACAGCGTTCCATTAAGTGTGATTCATTCTTCCTTAACTGTAAAAACAAAGGTGTAAGACGTTAAAAACAAAAATTGAAATTTCCTGGTTTTTTTCGTATATCTTCAGCATTAAATTCCGGAATTTAACTTTCTTCGTATCCCTTACGGCTTCCATACAAACACTTGAATTTGTAATGCTCTGTTTAGAGTATACCTTAGGGTACATAAGCATAACCACACTCACCTGATGCGTGCACTGTTGCCAAGGTTAGTACAATTGTACTAGATTTAAGACATATTTAGCATGGTTAGTACGCTAAGGTTACATTAAAATTTGTAGTACTTTGACTATATTTTAAGTATATGGTGCTTTATTTAGTATAATACAACTCCATTTAATTTTTATTCACGTGTTGAGTCTGAGCACCGGCATTCTTTTTTTGTATACTTTCTGTATACTACACACCTGGTGTGGAACACCACACGACCTTCCTACCTACAAAATGAAAATTAAAAGAAATGAAATAATCTTAATAACATTCTTTGCCTTCCAACCTACATATACATATGTAGGTATACAGGCTTATGCAATCGACTTTTTTTCACTATCGAAATCAACTTTTGACCAAGTTTCGCCAAGGTCAGCCATTATGTCTCAATGTGAGTGTGTGTGTATGTGTGTGTGTGTGTGTGTGTGTGTGTGTGTGTGCGCGTGTGTGTGTGTGCGTGTGTGTGTGTGTACCTATGTGTGTGTGTGGTGTGTGTGTGTGTGTGTGTGGTGTTGATGTGTGTGTGTGTGTGTTGTGTGTGTGTGTGTGTGTGTGCGTGCGTGCGTGTGTGTGTGGGTGCGTACGTGTGTGTGAGCGTGTGTGTGAGTGTGCGTGTATAAGTGTGTGTGTGTGTGTGTGTGTATGTGTGTGTGCGTGTGGGTGGGTTGGTAGGCGGATGGGTGCGTGGGTGATTGTTTGATACCACGCGTAATTTAGCGACAAAACGATTCTTAAGGTAAAATTTAAGTATTAGTTCAAGTTTTTTCAATATCTGAATAACGATTAGTTTTATAACAAGAAGTGTGTAACAACCCATTTTGAGTTGTATTAAAATATACCGTAATTTATGTTCTTCGTTCATTTAGTTGTAAATATACTTTTACGTACGCTTTCATTTTATGATTGCAATTTTGCATTCAATGCTGATCTAAATTTTGATAACAATTTTTTATTTGAAATTTCAAGAGATTGCAATAAACATCGGATTGCTCAAATTCTTTGAAGAAAAATTCATAAGAAGTAAAATTCCATTTTGGTGGTTTACAACGTAAAGCATTGTTATTTCGACATATTGCGCAATATTGGTGCAAAGATGACATCACTTTGGTTTGCATTTACGCATTTATTTTTGTAATACCAGGGGTTCGCAAGAAGATGTATTATATTTAGTGACATGTATTTATAGCCATAATTTAGTGATTTAAGGCTATTATAATTAGTTTTTAAGATATATTTTATATAATTCTAAATTTAACTGTTAATAAACATAGTTTGTGTATTTTTTATTTTTCACATTTTGGTAAAATTTTTATTGTAAACCTCGGTTTAGTTATTCCGAGCATAATTAAAAAATAACTTGGCGTCCGAGATCATTTTATTAGTGTTACATTGCAGTTTTTCTATATTGATGTTAAGTGGAAATAACACAGCATCAATTTGTGGTAATTAAGCAAATCAAATAATGAACCACCCTACTTTAATCAACCGGCTGAGACAAAGGCATTATTTTTGGTGAATGAGGTGTATCTCTAGTAAGTTTAACGATGTTTTTGAGAGCATTTAACACCTATTAATTTATTAAATTTTTTAAACCCTTCAAACACTTCATTATAAGTGTCAAAATATATTCTAAAGAAAAACTAATTTTACATAAGGTTTCTTAATATAACGCAAGACAAGTCTAATAACTAATTAAATAGATTGATATCTTATAAAAGCTTTGTAATCATGAAATTAAAAAATAAAACGGCCGCTGCTATATTTTTAGCTGTTCAACTTCATTTATTAACATGCAGTACGATTAATAATACTGTCCTTTTTCTGAAATGGTGTCAAAGGCGGAAAGCAAGGACAAATGCATTGTAAAGTTCAGAGTAATGAAAAGAACTTCTTCACTCGACCACACATTCCTCTTTTTCTGTATTAGTACCATTTCTCACAAAAAGGGGGATAGAAAACGGTGCAAATAAAATTAATTAACGAAAACAAGTATTTTAGGTTAACACCAATAATTTGTTACTGATCTTATAAAATCTTATAATAAATTGTAAAAACCCAGCATCCTTTACTAAATCATCCATTATTTGCTAATTATGACGTGTTAATCAAATTTGGCAGAAATCAACAAATAACCCTCCGACGATAATTTAAAAAACATCGAAAGTTGTTCTACGTCAGATTCCCTTCCGGACTACTAGCCAATCTGGACCGAAAGACCCCTGTATAGAAACCAGATCCACCTACCGCGAATTCTCTATAAAAACCGCGACGCGGTACGGAAGAATTGACAAGCCTGACCGCACGCCTGCCGCTCTTAATCGCGTTACTTTGCCCCGCCGACCAGCCGACCACCGCGTTTATCAGAATATTCATCTTTTGCCGTCGTACATCTGTTGTCGAGATACCTCGATAACTCCGCCTGCGAAGCATCTCTACATCACCGAGCTACTGGTTGATGTACTCTAATATTAAAAGCACGTAAGTTTTATTGCACAATATTACACGACACGCAGAAAGGACGGGGTTACACCGGGTTCAGACGCCCGTAGTTATCTTTCACTTACTCCGTTGGGAAGGAAGGTCGTCGCCTTAACTCTACCAACTCATAGAGGGCCCCTTTATACAGCACACAACGGGTTAGCCCCAGATTCTTATAAAGGGTTCTTCGTCAAACATATATTACATTTAGTAACACAAATACGCCTAACACGAGGCAAAATAGGCAATAAACACAAGCAGCGCCCGCAACCTTCAGATAACATCAATACCAGGCGCAGTTCAGAGATCACCCGAGTGGTCCTCCAGCTGTAGCAAAGACGTTGCGCGTTGCATAGTTGTTGGCATTAAACGTGAGTGGCCGTCCCGATATCCGATCATAATTAACGTCAGTTTTCCTAACGTCCGGTACAAAGACCGTACCTGTACCGCGAGTTAGTTTTCCCGCACCTGAAATCAGCAAATTAATTCATTCCCGAAGGTTTGAACACCTTACCACCATCATTATCAATCACGAACGTTGTACATATGAATTCTTTCGTTTTAATACGGAGGATAATCGCAGGATAATCGCGTAAGTAATAAACATTAGTTTATTTCATTCCAAACAATTGAAATAATTGTTTACTTCCGGTACCATAGTGATAAAATCTCGTGTAAATAGTAATCTTGGTTACTTTCCTTTTCAATAATTAGCATAAATCTCGGGTGAATAAAAAGTTTACGTATTAAACGCGAAACCGAATTAATGCAAAAAACATTTTCCTGTCGTACAATTTAAATTGGTTAACATCCAATATTAAATTTATTTTTCCCTAATCATTGGAGTAAATACTTCCGTAATTAATCAACCAGAACCCAGTACGCCTGTAGTTTGTTTATTTAAACCGCCATAAACCGTCACGGTTGTAATTTATATCGTACAAATATAAGACAGCCCATTTAATATAAAATCCCAGGTAAAGGAATACGTTTATGCAGTCTGAATGCAAAATCATATGTGAAAATAGTCATGCGCACCAATGTTACTTTAAACTATTGATTTTTCGAAACTGACCTTCTCATAGACGCAAGCGCGAACGTCGCCCCGATCTCAAGTTCGTTTTACCGTTACACTTTTAAGCGAATTTCTGGTTAACTCTTGTTTACAGGTCTGACTTTAAGAATTTTTAAATAATTTTACAGTCATCTTTGTTAGGATTTTTGTTATAATAGGAGTTCCTAATAGATATACAAAGGTAGCATTAATTTTTGTTCCCACAAAAACGTCCCCGGACCCAGTAGGCGGTCAACAAAGCCCAGACGACCACGAGGACCAAGCATCCCCAATAAAATTTATTTATTTAGTTATTTAGTTATTTTATTTTGTTTTATGTTAGTTTCAGCAACGAAATATTTAGTTCTGTATAAAAATAGGTCAATATAAGTACCAAAACTTTATATTCTAATCATTCAGTGTGATCAGTGTTTAGCCCAAAACTAATTACTGAAACGAACCCATCCCCTTTTCTTACTAGTAAGAGAACCGGCTAAACTAGACCGAGGCAACTTAAAATAAACAATTTAGTCATCTTAAGCAAAGTGTCTTACAAAATAAGTAAAATAGTTAAATGGAAACAACTTGAAGGTGATGAAAAACGATTGCCATCTTCGCTTACCATTACGTTCATCTCTTTTCAGTAGTAACCACTTGATACGAAGATTGAGTAATTCCTTAAATTGTTTTTCGACAAAAACCCTACAGCTTGAAAGGAGGTTTGACCTTGTGCGATCGGATGAAGTTTCGATCCGATAGAGGGCCCAAGATAAAGGTTATGCAACCTCCTTTATAATAAGTTCATTACGAAAGTAGACAACATTGTAAAAACAAAATCAGTAATCTATATGTCAAATACACTTTTAAAACTTTACGTCAGCCTGAGGTTAATAGACATCTACAACTATATTCCATACTTCAGAGTCAGTACGGATAGGATAGGGCTGTGCAATACTTGAGAGATTTCTTGTCAACGTTGCCAGTTCTTGGCAACCCGATGTTCTAAGCTTATGTATATTAGTCAGATCGGAGGTTCCCAACAAGTTTCTCAACCGATGGTTGATGCCCGAGTTTATAAGATATCTACTTACAATAAATAGAAAAATTTTCGGAGTAATATTACCGTAATAATAGTTAAGTGTTTGATTCCCTCTTTGCACTTTAAAAGCTTCATAACAATTTGAAGGTACTTACTTTCTAATGTTGCATAATGGCACACAATTAAGGTATTTAAGTAACTAACATATCTCATTAGGTGAAATGGAATTTTGGAAATATTTGTATTGTAGGTTTGGAATGTTAATTTTAAGTTTACAATCTAATTAATGTGCGTGCATAGTTAAGTAGTTTCCCTATTATTATATTATGTATTAAGTTCTTAGTGTAAATAAATATGCGTGTCATTACAAATATTACTTTAAATTGTTGGAATACCACTGACAAAAGTGTGGTTAGTAAAGAAAAAGGTAATAGTACGTATATAACTTCATGTCAGAAAGAGATTAATAGTCATAAATACATTTTAAATAAAAGAAAAATTCCAATGCAGCCCGATTCTATACAAATATCGATAATACGCTTCAGTATTTTCAATCATGCTTATTTAATTTTTACATTTATTTCGCTTTAGATTAAAAAACTTAATAATAGTAATAGATATGTTCAAGGTCTATATCTAGGTATTTCTATATCTTTGAAATATGCTGCTGTTTAAGAAAAATTTGATAAAACTCAAAAACTGTCCCTAATAATCTAGATGTCTCCAAGAATCTATTCTGTTCCAGAAGAAATGAAAACAAGCTTAAATAGAAAATTTTAAGTACGTAGGTGTGTTCGTTCTGTAGTTATGGTGGATACTAACATACATCCACACACACACACACACGCACGCACGCACGCACTCACGCACGCACGCACGCAAGCAGGCGCGCGCCCGCCCCCACGCACGCACGCACGCACGCGCGGACGCACGCACGCACCCACACGCACCCACGCACGCACGCACGCACGCACGCGCGCGCCCGCCCGCACGCGCCCGCCCGCCCGCACGCACGCACGCACGCACGCACCCACGCACCCACGCACACACACACACACACACTCACACTCACACTCACGCTCACACACCACACTCACACACTCACACACTCACACCTCACACTCACACACTCACACATCACACACTCACACACCACACACTCACACCTCACACACTCACACACTCCACACTCACACACTCACACTCACCACACTCACACACTCACACACTCACACCTCACACACTCACACACTCACACTCACACTCACACACTCACACACTCACACACTCACACACTCACACACTCACACACTCCACACACTCACACCCACACCTCACACACACATCACACACTCCACACCCACTCACACACTCACACACTCACACACTCCACACTCACACACTCACACACTCACACACTCACACACTCCACACACTCACACACACACACCTCACACCCACTCACACACCACACACTCACACACTCACACACTCACACACACACACACACTCACACACTCACACACTCACACACTCACACCACACACCTCACACACTCACACTCACACCTCACACACTCACACACTCACACCTCACACACTCACACACTCACACACTCACACAAACTCACACACTCACACACTCACACCACACCTCACACACCACACACTCACACACTCACACACCACACTCACACACTCACACACTCACACACACACACACACTCACACACTCACACACTCACACACTCACACACTCACACACTCACACACTCACACACTCACACTCACACACTCACACACTCACACACTCCACACTCACACACTCACACACTCACACCTCACACACTCACACACTCACACACTCACACTCACACACTCACACACTCACATACTCACACACTCACACACTCACACTCACACACCGCAGACTCACACACTCCACACACTCACACACTCACACACTCACACTCACACCTCACACACTCACACACTACACACCACACACACTCACACACTCACACACTCACACACCTCACACTCACACACTCACACACTCACACACCCACCACCACACTCACACTCACACACTCACACACTCACACCTCACACACTCACACACTCACACACTCACACTCCACCACACTCACACACCACACACCTCACACACTCACACACTCCACACCTCACACACTCACACACTCCACCTCACACACTCACACACTCACACACCCACACACTCACACCTCACACCCACACTCACACTCACACACCCACACACTCACCACACTCCACACTCACACACCCCACACTCCACACCACACACTCACACACCCACACTCACCTCACACCACCACACCTCACACACTCACACACTCACACACACACTCACACACACACACTCACACACCACCACACTCACACACTCCACACTCACACACTCACACCACACACTCACACTCACACACACTCACACACCACACCTCACACACTCACCACTCACACACTCCACCACCACTCACACACTCACACCCACACCACCTCACACACCACACACACACTCACACACTCACACTCACACACTCACACCACACACTCACACACTCACACACCACACACTCACACACCTCACACCCACACCTCACACTCACACACTCACACACTCACACTACACCCAC
This sequence comes from Vesta saturnalis, assembly GCA_036346205.1. Taxonomy (NCBI): domain Eukaryota; kingdom Metazoa; phylum Arthropoda; class Insecta; order Coleoptera; family Lampyridae; genus Vesta; species Vesta saturnalis. The sequence goes on along the minus strand of JARFJB010000559.1, from coordinate 4,575,124 downwards.
CACCACACACACTCACCCACCTCCACACCCACACACCCACACTCCACACTCACACACTCACACACCTCACACACTCACACCTCCACACTCACACACTCCCACACACTACACCTCACACACCTCACACCACACACTCACACCACACCTCACACACTCACACCCACACCTCACACTCACACACTCCACCTCACCACCACACACTCACACACTCACACACTCCACACTCACACACTACACCACACCACATCACACACTCCACCACACTCACACACTCACACCATCACTCACCTCACACACTCACACCACACACCTCACACTCACACACTCACACACTCACACACACTCACACACTCACAACTCACACACCACACTCACACACTCACACACTCACAACACCTCACACACTCACACACTCACCACACACTCACACACCTCACACCACACTCACACACTCCACTCACACACTCACTCACACTCACACACTCACACACTCCACACTCACACACTCCTCACACCATCACACACTCCACCTCACTCACACCTCACACTCACACACTCACACCACACTCACACCACACTCACACACTCACACACTCACACTACACCCCACACTCACACACTCACACACTCACACACTACACACACTCACACCTCCACCACACTCACACCTCACACACTCACACACACACTCACACACTCACAACATCACCACTCACACACTCACACTCACACACTCACTACACACTCACACACACACACACACACTCACACACTCACACCTCCACACCTCACACACTCACACTCACACACTCACACCTCCACACTCACACACTACACACTCACACACTCACACCTCACACTCACACACCTCACACACCTCCACACTCACACTCACACCTCACACCTCACACCTCACACTCACACTCCACACACCCACACACTCACACACCCACACACACACACACACTCACACACCACACACGCACCACGCACACACACACACACTCACACACACACATCACACACACACACCACACCACACCGCACACCACACACTCCACACTCCACACTCACACTCACCACACACTCACCACGCGCACACGCACACACGCACACCACACCACACACGCGCACACCGCACCCACACTCCACACCCACACTACACACACACACCACACACCACACACTCACACCACACCACCACACACTCACACACACACTACACGCACACTACACTCACACACCGCACACGCACACACTCACACACCTCACACCACACCACACACCCACACTCACACACACCACTCACACACCCACACTCACACCCACACCACACACACACTCACACCCACACACACACACTCCACACTCACACCCACTCACCACACTCACACACTCCCACACACTCACACACTCCACACTCACACCACACTCACACACCACACACTCACACACCACACTCACACCTCACCACTCCACACACTCACACACTCACACACTCCACACTCACACCTCACACTCACACACTCACACACTCACACTCACACTCACACTCCACACTCACACACTCCACACCACTCACACACTCACACACTCACACACTCCACACACTCACACACTCACACACTCCACACCTCCACACACTCACACTCACACACACCACACACTCACACTCACCTCACACACTCACACCTCACACACCTCACACACCCACACTCACACACTCACACACACTACACACTCACACACTCACACCTCACACACATCACACTCACACACTCACACACTCACACACACTACACACTCACACACTCACCACACTCACACACTCACACCTCACACACTCACACACTCACCTCACACTCACACTCACTACACCTCACACACTCACACACTCACACACTCACACACTCACACTCACACACTACACACTCACACTCACACTCACAACACCTCACACATCACACACTCCACACACTCACACACCTCACACACTCCACACACTCACACACACCACACACTCCACACTCCCACTCACACCACCACCCCACACCTCACACACTCACACACTCACACTCACACACTCACACACACACACTCACCACACTCACACACTCACACCACACTCACACACTCACACACTCACACACTCACACTCACTCCACACACTCACACCTCACACACTCACACACTCACACCCACACTCCACCCACACTCCACTCCACACTCACACTCCCACTCACCACACACTCACACCCTCACACCTCACACACACTCCACACTCCACACTCACACTCACACACACTCACACTCACACACACTCCACACCCACACCTCACCTCACACACTCACACTCCACACACTCACACCACACACCACACTCACACACTCCTCACACCACACTCCACACCCACCTCCACCTCACACTCACCACTCCACCTCACACTCACACACTCACACACACACACCACACACTCACACCACACTCACACTCACACTCCACACTCACTACACTCCTCACACACTACACACTCACACACTCACACTACACACATTTTAACTCACATCCTCCACACTCACACACCACACCATACACACACTCACACACCACACCCCACACACACACCCACACCCACACACACACCACACTACACACCACCCCACTCACACACCCACCTCCACACACACACACACACACACACACACACACACACACACACACTCACACACTCACACACACACACCACACCACCACACCACTCCACACACTCACACACTCACACTCCACACACCACCACACTCACACCCACACCTCACACCACCCACCACACACTCACACACACTCACACACTCACACACCACACCACACCACCACACAGCACACTCACACTCACCACCACACACCACACACTCACACACTCACACACCACACACACCACACTCACACACTCACACACTCACCACACCACACACCACACCTCACCACACCTCACACACTCACACACTCACACTCACACCCACACCACACCCACACACTCACACACTCACACTCACACTCACACACTCACACACTCCACACACCCACACTCACACACTCACACACCACACACTCACACTCACACACTCCACTCACTACACTCACACACTCACACTCACACCTCACACACTCACCTCCACACTCCACACCACACTCACACTCACAACCTCACACTCACACTCACACACTCACACACTCCACACACTCACACACTCCACCATCACACACCTCACCACACCTCCACACCTCACACCACACTCACACACTCACACACACACCCACACCTCACACACACACTCACACCTCACACTCACACCCACACACCCACCTCCACACTCCACCCACACACTCCACACTCACACACTCACACACCACACCACCTCCACACACTCCACACTCACACACTCACACCCACACACACTCACACACTCCCCACACACTCACACACCCACTACCACACACACTCCACACACACACACCCACACTCACACACCACACACTCCACACTCACACACACTCCACCACACACTCACACACTCCACACCACACACACCTCCACACCTCACACTCACACACACACACACTCACACACTCACACTCCACACTCACACACTCACACTCCACACCACACACTCCACACTCACACACCCACACCACACTCACACACCACACTCACACACTCACACCACACACTCCACACACACACTCACACACTCACACACTCCACACCCACACACCTCACACACTCACACCTCACACACACCCTCACCACACCTCACACTCCACACTCCACACCACACACACACCTCACCCACACTCACACACCACACCACCTCCCACACCACACTCACACACACACACACACTCCACACCTCCCCACACTCACACCTCACACACTCCACACTCACACACTCACACCACCACACACTCACACCTCACACCACACTCACACACTCACACACTCACACACTCACTCACACACTCACACACTCACTCCACACACACTCACACACTCACACACACCTCCACACTCACACTCACACACCACACTCACACACTCCACACACTCACACTCCACCTCACACACTCACCTCACACACACACACTCACCCTCCACACTCACACACCACACCACACACACACTCACACACTCACACACTCACACACTCCACCACACTCACACTCACACACTCACACACTCCACACCTCACACTCACACTCACACTCCACCTCCACACACACACACTCCACACCATCACACACTCACACACTCCCCCACCTCACACTCACACACACACACTCCACACTCACCACACCCACACACCTCCCTCCACACACTCACACCTCCACACTCACACCACACTCCACACTCACACACTCACACACTCACACACTCACCCCACACCACACACACACACTCACACGCACTCACACACCACACACACCACACACTCCCACACCACACACACCACACACTCACACACGCACATCACACACTCACACACCACACTACACACACACACTCACACTCACACACACTCACATCACACACTCACACACTCACACACTCACACACTCACACACACACTCACACTCACACACCACACATCACACACTCACACACACACACTCACACACTCACACACTCACCACACCTCACACTCACACACTCACACACTCACACACTCCACACACACCACACACACTCACACACTCACACACACCACACACCACACACCCACACACTCACACTCACACACTACACACCCACACAATCACACACTCACACACTCCACACACTCACACACTCACACACACACACTCACACACACACACTCACACACTCACAGACTCACACTCACACACACACACACACACTCACACCACACTCACACACTCACACACCACACACTCACACACTCACACTCCACTCACACACTCACACACTCACACACTCACACTCACACACTCACACACCACACACTCACACTCACACACTCACACACTCACACACTCACACACTCACACACTCACACTCCACTACACCACACACTCCCACACCTCCACACACACCACACTCACACCAC